>CABFOW010004216.1:0-59862 GCA_902141385.1 Timema californicum
TTCACAAGATGTCTTGTCAGAGGTGAAGGAAGGGTTTGGTAATCAGATAAATCTTTGCCGGGACCGAGGATTGTACCCCGGCTGCCTGCATAGAAGTCTGACACCTTACTCCTAGACCGCCAGGTCACCAACTGTGCTATCAATCGATAAGTTGAGCAAATAATCATTTAATAATACAATCTCATAAATTCCTCCCATGATAATCCAGTTGGATAGGTCTCAACCAAAACTACATAGACCTGCCTTTTGTACTTCGTTGGCCACTGTTCCCATTACGACTGGCATTTCAAATGACAGTTAATCAGTCTCAGGGCCAGACACAAAATTCCTTTATAAAAGTGTTGGCCTCGATTTGCAATTTACAAATTGCAATGTCCTTCGGGGTGTTTATTCACCTATACATAACTTACCGATACCTAACAGCCGTGGGCACAAATCTCACTAACTCTTGTTATTAAAATTCAAAATTAGTTAAAAACAATAGAGAACAGTCTTCGTTTTAAATATGAAAATGCGCCTGTCGGGGACATTACTAAACCACAGTAATTTTATAAAACAATTACTTTCCAAATTATAATAATATATATTGTTCCAATGGAGGTCTATTAAACGAAAATTGATTTTTACTGTAAATGGCTAAAAGTGATGTCATTCATTATCAATATTCTTTTGCCAATGTATATTTCATTTTTTTAAATATGTTCTTGTTTCTATTATATTTCTGAAACAATGTATATTCAGTTATTTAACATATGCTACTAGTATTATGTAAATGTCTTCATTTTTTGGTAAAGGAGCGAGTAATATATCTAGTAAGCTATACCGTACCGTTTATTTAGTAAGCTACGTATGGACTTATTAAGGAGGTATGAGTCACTTAATGAATTATCCAGTGCAGCCATATTTGAGAGATTTGGCCGTTGCCAATCCAAAATAAAGCACTTCTTATTATCACTTACATTTTGATTAAAATGTAATAAGTTAAAAATAATACATGAATAACTGTAAGAAAGAAAATACGTTCCCCCATTATTTTTAATATCAAATTATTTTCTAATAGTAAATATTTTTTAAAGTTTGTTTTTACACCAGGTTCAATGATGGCTGCCAAGTAAGTAACTAACCAGTCAAGATGGTCTTAAGTGCAAAAAGTTTTATTTTTGACTTTCCATCACATTCCAAAATTAGATAATACCAATTCAAGTCATATTATTTACAGTTTAGGTCACTTACCTATGCCATGTAGTTATTATTCTGGCAAATAGACTCGAAAGGATTTGGTTTATTTTTCAACAATTTTCTTAATAGAAGAGAATTACATCAAAATGCTACGGGATTGCTGTTCTAGTGTTATTAAGATCACCTAGTGAAGTAAAGGGGCAAGGAGTTGAAGCTACGTAAAGCGAGAAGGTAAAATGATTGAAAGCAGGGTTTTGGTGGATTCTTTGAATATGGCATATTTCCGATTAAATAGTTTATTCGTTCCCTGTCACTATACATTTCATTCATTTTCTCTATTATTATTTTCTTCCACATAAGATTTCAAGACCAGTTTAAGTACCAGAATTTATTCATGATTGTTTTTAAACCTGTCATCTTCTTTAGAGCCTTTTTTAAATTATTCTAAAAGTCAAGGAAGCTGAAATAATTTTGAAGGAGATTAAGGCTTCTATTTTAGCCGTCATTTAGACCCTATCTTCAATCTACGTTGATCGATTTTCTTCTTAAGACTAACATTTAAAAAAGTGTGGATAAGTTGCAGAAAATTATTCTATAAGCTATCCAAGAGTCAAATGAGGCATTAGTAATGTTTAAAGAAAAGGTTCTATAATATCTTCACTGATATGAAGATTTTTATATTTCTTCAAGCAGTTTTCCTGGGTTAGGGATATCTGATTTTTTCATCTGAGTGCCATCACTCCCCAAATTAAATCATTTATATAATAATAATTTCTAGTTAAGTCTACTGGGATCCAACTATTTTCATGTATGCTATTTTTCCTGATATAAACACCAGAAGTTTTTGAATTTAATCATATTTTTTTATTATTACCTCGCTGCTTTTAATTGGTCAACCATTTTAGAACAAATCCTAAAATATAAATTTTATTTTAAAGAACTGTATTTAATTTAAATAAATTATTCTAGTTGCCTGCAGTTTCATTTAGTCATTTAGTCGGTAAATAATAATAATAATATACTTTGTTTTATTATTATTATTATTATTATTATTATTAAAAGTAGATTCACATTTAGTTATCTTTCACTAATTCCAAACCACAATAATATTTAAGTTTTAATTTTTTTTTCAAAATCATATTTCACTGCTTGCTCACATATCCTTTCCATCTGACCTCTTACACGAGTAATTGAAACTAACATTGCCCTTTTGTTCCTTTGGCTGAATAAACCCATCATGACACTAATATGTTGTAGTTATCCAGCATAATGATGTGTGAATTAAGTTATTACAATCAATAAATTAGTAAATAGCATATTATATAAAGTTCAAAAATCAGATGAATATGTCTTATATACATTTTCAAGAATCATTTCTGTTTTTAATACTATTTTTTTTAACTGCCATAAGATGAACAGAAACACTACCGAGCTTTTTGTTATATAAATAGACATTAGCAAACATTTTCAATTTTTATGGAAATATTATTAATTATTATCAATTTTGGGGGCTCTTTTGAATTAATAATGTTCAAAATATATACTATAGAGCATAGTATTTCTTATAAATATATTTAATATCAAAGTTTAAAAATATTATCTTCTAATCAATTGAGGGTTTGCTATTTAACTAAGTTACAAACTTTAATCACTCTTCAGCCTAAACATTTTAAAAACTCTTCCTCCAAAATGGAAGACACAAACTAACCCAACTTTAGAAACAGCGTGTGATGAAGCCAAGTACGTCTTCAGAGCTCTTTCTCCGAGTCAGTAGATTGCAGGATTTCTTGGCACTGGACGAGGTAACCTTTATCTGTCCCAGTTGTCTTTCCCTCATGAAGCTAGTAGAGCTCCTAGTGGAGAGAATTATTTCCGGTCAGTGTTCCCTACACTGCCACGGAGCTTCCTCACACCAACGGTTTTGGCTTCTAGCCAGGAAAATTCCTGCACCAAAGGAAAATCGTGAGAGGAACCTGATTGAAAGCCTTGTTTTCACAGACGTGATGAAAATTAGCTCATTCCGACAAGGTATTTTTTTTCCCGATGTTTTGCAATTTCAACGATTTAACACAGAAGTTTGTTGAGTTGGTCGAACACGTTGAATTAGAGTAAAATATGGCTAAGTTTGTTTTTGTGAACCATGTCTTATCACCCGTCTGGAATATGCACAATTAACTACAATATTTGGGTATGGTGGGAAAATAGTAACATTTTTAAGAAACGTAGCCAAATATGTGTCATTGATATTATAGCTTCTTAGGAAGTTAATACCTAATCTACTTGGACGGAATTCAAACCCTGACCTCAGTATAATTATAAATTCAGACAGAACGAGCGTCATACATTGGTAGCCATGCCCACTAATTCGAATCCTTATCAGTCCCAATATTTTAACTTCTACTCACTATATAACTACAGATTGATTCATTATTCAAAGGCAGGCTTAACATAAATTAAACACGTACAGTACATCTATTGAGATATATTAATAATGTGACTAACTATAAATAATTAAATATTTGGACTGTGTTTATAAAGCATTGTCAAACATTATAGTCTAGTCAGTAACATATCTGCCTTTAAACTAGGAGTCAGGGTTCGATTCCTGGCATAGTCGAAAGATGTATCACTGGCGAAATATTTTTTTCCCTCTCATAGTAATGAGTTAATGGCTGTAGGATAAGGTGCTGTATCTAATCTAGATTTAAGTTAATTTATAAGTCGTGTGATGATATAATCATTTGATTCTGGAAGTACAAGTTGAAAACCTTAGATAGATTTTTTTAATTATCATATTTGGTTTTATTATATTTAATAAAAATGACTGGCCTCTAAAATAGATTCATTAAAAAGTCCCGCAAGTAATATAATGGATTTGAAGACACTGTTTCACAGAAACGCCTGATGAAAATTCATACTTCGATTTATTTTAAACAAGATTGTCTTGAAATACTTAAATGAATATATTTTATAAAAATAAATAAACACAGAAACTAAACAATTTAAACTATATTTGACAATTCAATTTTCATCAAAAGTGATAATTTTATCTTACCTTTTGTTCACCAAAGCCCAACACTGGCTTGAGATTACTTTAAGTTTTGTGCATAGCTCTGGGTAAAGTTTCAGTGGTACGCTTTTCTCCTCACAAAGGGAGAATATTGTAAACAGAATCTTAGGAGATTTCAAATATCGACTGAGTCATCGTCAGCTTGGAGGAAGGTTTGTTCGTGCTTTAATCAACTCAGAATTCTAAACGGAAAAGGAGTTTGGTGCACACAACTTCTTTCTTTGGTTCATTGTTAGCACACTGGAGCATAACGAGGAAATGGAAGTGATAAATTGGAGGGAATTCAACACAGCACGCCGTTGGTACAAACGTCTTTATTAACGACGTGCACCATCCACGGCGACGGCAGAAAACCGTCACGTGTGAAAGTCACCTAAAAATTAATTCCATCACATGCCTTCGGTCCGAACGGTGGGCTAGTCTCAGTTCCACGTTGTTTCTTGTATTAAGTAGACGCTATTGCTTCTGAAATTTTCACGTGAAAATAATAATAAAATTTAAAAAAATCTGTAATACTATTTTTATAAATAGGGACTATACTAACTTTACAAAAGGTTAATACTTACGTAAGAGTATGTCAATAATGAAAATTAAACACAGAATTAAAATATCATCCTAATTTACCCTGGTCTAAAATGATTACCTGAAAGGTGCAACCCGAGACAATAAATAACATTAACAATTCTGAATCTTCTATGCTGGCGGCCGGGGTTCAATCCCCGGTCCCAGCAAAGATTTATCTGATTACCAAACCCTTCCTTCACCTCTGACGAGACATCTTGTGAATGTGAGGAATGCCAGGCCTCCACCGTGGTTAGGATTTCACGTTAAACTGTAGGTCCTTCATTTCATCTCACAATCACCCTACCATTACACATTAGCGTAAGTGCGTATAACCCGAATGGGTAGTAAGACGTGGTGCTAATAATAATAATAATAATAATAATAATAATAATAATAATAACAATTCTGAAATCAACAATATAACAAAATTAGGAATCTTGTGATTCTATAATTAATAAGAAAGAATTATACTAATCTTGTCATCCGACTTGTAAAATACTATTCGCAGAATTCTAGCCTCGATCTCGATACTCCTGGGACTGAGTCTATAATAGAACGAAATTAATATAAGTGGAACCTAACAATTATCTACCGAGTTACAGTTACACATAATATACGAGTATATACCCTAAGAAGCTTATGAATAAAAATCAAAATTTAACACTAGCATAATTTTTCTCTAACATGAGATATAAACAAAAGTAATTTAAAAATATCTAATAATTATATGTTTTAATATATCATTAAAATTAAGAACTTTTTTCATAGTTATAACGAAATAAACAATATTTATTTGGAGTCTTATTTCAAAATTTGACTCTTTGATATTATAATAAAATATATTTAGGACACAAAACAAAAGATATATATAAAATACACATATTTAGATAAATTTTGTTTTTCAAGTAATAAAAACGTTTTGTTATTATAATCCGTTTTATTTACAATCAGAAGGCACTTTCATAATATGATTTGATAAAGTTATATTATATATCTCCTAGATGGACGTTAAGGAATTTATATTAGATTAACTAGAATTAGTTTTTGCAGATTAATATTCTTATAATTGCGGTCACTTCCATTTCCCGTAATTTGAACTGTGTTCGAATCCAGCAAAGACCAAATGACCAAAGATCAATGACACAACTCCGTAAATGTAGATGCATTAAAGATAAGAGTTTAATATAAGAGATTAAGGAAACAAGGTTCAAAAAAAAAAAAGGAAAATCAATATAAAAAATAGTCGCAGCTGACACTGACAGTTCTCTTCTAAACATTTAAATTACCGCCTCGATCCAAAAAAACAAACTTCCATTCTTTCTTTTTTCATATTGCTATTTCCAGTTATCTATTTGATGTTCGTGTGGTGTCCCCGATCAATTGCCTGGTTCCAATAGTCGACACAGGGAGCGTTATATGGTCTTCCCGTGTTCTGTGAATTAGGAGATCAATCAAATATCCTATTTAAACTATAAAACTGATACATATTTTATATGTATGTGGGAGTTTCGGTAGTCTTTGATAGCTCACACCACCATCTGCTCTCATTCACATATTATTATTATTATTATTATTATTATTATTAATAATAATAATAATAATAATAATAATAATAACATATTATTTAATTCTAGCAATATCATTTAAGGTTCAGAAATAAAAAGGGGGAAAGTCCGTGATGTTACTATTTATTAAATGTGTCCATATTTTTCAACTAACATTTATCTTCATTAACATATTTTCAAAGATAAAAATAAAATAACTCGACACCACAATGGAATAATATTAGTGTGTGACTTCCAAAAAAATGTTTTCTAATTTAATACAATTAATTTTCTGATATTTCTTGAAAGAGGAAGTTTATTTAGAGTGATCAAAACTTTATGTTCGTGGATTCAAACCCAGCTGTCATCAACGAAATTTTCTGGAACCATACAAACCCGTAGCACGACTTCCTTTGGAGAGGCAGTAAAGCCGTCAGTCTCATATTAATCGTGGTATGTGAAGTAATCTTGGAAATTAATTTAAAACCGTTCCGACAAAATTTGTAAGCACTTTAGTACTCGCTCATATAAATCCAGTGTGGACAAGGCCAATAATTTCAGGGGTAGCTCGGTGGTCACATTCCCCAATTTCTGGAGTTTAAAAAAAACTATTATAAATGATAAAGAATTATAGAAGCTCTCTTTAAATATTTTTAGGGCAACTTAGCACCATAACAGCTTAAGGCTTGAAAAAAATTTTAAATATTAAAACCTCTAGAAGCTCTCTGAAATGCTATTTATGTTAACAGAGCCCCCTAATTTCTAATTTTTCTTTAATTTTGATATTGTTTGAACCATAAATAAAGCCATATATAAATAATTAAATTTCAGGGGGGGTTGAACCCCCAAAACCTCCTCCCCCCGACTACGACCTTGAGTGTGAAAGGCAAAGGGGAACCTCCACAATTACTGGACGCCCCAAGTACAAGGTGTTTATACCAGACTGTGCAAGAAGCACTAATCAGCCGAAGTGTTATGTGCATGTCCCACTCCGGATGGTCAGAAATATTATCTAAGCAATCATCGGGTTGACTTAAGAAGAAGAATATGTTTAATATCATATGTGTAGCTTATTTTTCTTAAACGTTAATAGTAATTGGCTCAGTGTGTACTGTGAGTCATAATAATCATTTTCATTAAAGGCCCTTGGCCCTGTCGAGTGAAAGTCTAAAACCTATTTTTTGTGATGGTGGGTGGAGGTTGAAAGGCGTGGCAGGGCTTCAAAACCAACCAAAGTATCCTTCCGCGCCAATAATAACATATGAATAATGGAAACCGTGCTACTAGCTTCCGGACATGTCTTGCGGAAAATTCATGCGTTTGAAAATATCAGTTTTCTCGGGAAATGGTGTAATTTTTATGTTAATAATTTCAACACCCCTTCTAAGATAATGTATTGATGTTTGTTAATTGTTACATTTTATTATTTTCTTGTTATGGAAAAGCATTTTTCTATTGAAATATGTAAATTTTATCGATATTTTTTCCCAGATAAAATTATAGAACAATAGAACAGGTGTGTATATAAAAGGTATAACTTAATCAACACGCTTCTTTCTATTCTTGAACAAACCGTTTCCGAAAAGAACATTTCAAAAAAATAAAATTAAATAGCCGTTCTTTGTTACCATGGCTCAGCATTTCCAAACTGAATAAAAAGGGTCAATCACCTTAACTAATTTGGAATATTTCTCCTGTTTACTCCAGCATGATATGTGTAACTGGGTGGGAGTAACGGAACACGTCAAGACAGTATCCGTGGGGGTCTTCCCTTGTTGAAAACTATGTCAATTTGATTCTATAGTTTGTAATAACCTCTGAAGAGATTCAGGTCTTAATGAGGAACGATTATCTTTTCTTGTCCTCTCTTAGCTAGTTGTGTCCAAATATACCCTCATAAGGCAAGGGGAAATATATGAAAAGGGAATCCGGAGGCCTCAACAATACTTAAGAGATCCATTGCATTTTGAAAAAATAGCAGAACTCTAAAGTTTGTGCGGATGGCAACTATGTTAACCCCATGTTAAACATTTGATTGTTTCACACGTTGCAACTGAGTGTAGATGTGTGAATAAATCCCATAGACTAAATCGCACTCTGTGTTAGTAAATATATATATATAAGTATTTGGAAGAAAATTTGGTCCAATAAAGGATTAATTTTATGGAGAGAAGGGGAGATTACATAATAATGATTTACGTACCTTGTACTCATCACCAGACATAATTAGGGAAATCGAATCTTGCAGCTTATGGTGGGAAGGAAATTGTAATACTTTGAATTTATCGCGCCACGCTTTGGGCATTAATTGTAATGTTATATGGATTTATCGCGCCTCCTTTGGACGTCAATCGTAACACTATGGAATCAATCACCCCGCTTTGGGCGTCGATTGAAACACTGCGGTTTAAATCCCTTTGTTAGTAAAAAAAAAGAATTTTGTTTTATATATTATCACACAGAAAAATCCAACTCAGACAATAATAATATCCTTTCACTCTCTACTTTTTCCTGACATTGACTATACCCACATTATAATGTAAACTGATTATACTCGCCATACCGAAGTTTTTACAGTTGCAAACGAGTATGGTTTTAGTAAATATTTCACTAGGGATAGCTGCTTAAAACTATACGGCCAACAATACATGTGTCAACAATAAAATATAATATTGGGGTTTTGTTAATAAAAATAAACTAGTAAATATATTTACCCTTATCTTTCGGCTTGGAAACAGGCCTATTTCCTTGCACGAAATTCTATGATCCCGAGTTTACTGGTATGGCTTCAGGATAGTAACAACATTGCATGACCTACCTATTTATTTTGACAATCAGTCAACACCCACTGGTCATGGATGTCAACAATACCTTACAAAAACATAAACAGGGGGAAAACCATCAACAATGTAAATATGTTGACTTACCATTTATGAGGGTAAATATTTAACAACAAAAAAACACCGCCGTTCCATGTTCGTTTTTAATTTCAGAATTATTTAGATTTTTTAACGCTAGATATCCTGTGAAGCTTCACTAATATCATCTAGGATCGATAGAAAGTTATTCAACTTTACAGAAAAGTTAAATTAAAGGTTGGTAATAGTATCTTGCTTGTTCACAAAAATTTACTTTTACAAAAGAAAGTATTTTTATGAAACTCGATAATAAAGTCACATTTCTTAACATAGGAAAATAAATGATGTCATACTTAAACAGTGAAAGTATAAATACATTTTGTTATGATATGAACGAAATTTATTTTGTATTATATTATTTATAATCTAAAGGACTTTCTTTCAACAAAATTTAGGTCTTAGTTACCTGATTAAAAAACAGTAGATTTGGATTTTAAACAAAATCGTTATTCGTTTTCTAGAAATTTGGTATTCAAAAAGATTACTCATCAGTAAATTACCCCTAGCTAAAGGTCTAGGGTAAAATAAAACTGTGTTGTGGTATAGCCTTAAAATATATAATATGAAGTTTGAACAAAATCCATAAAATTTAGGTTTTAGTTACCTGATTAAAAAATATGTTTCCATAAAAGACACAAAAGACACTAGTCTATGTTGAAAAATTTAATATTATAATTAAGTATTTTTAAGCATAATTTTATTAAATATCTTAGGTGTCCTTATTGTGGTATACATTTAACTTATTATTATGTCTAAACGATAAATGAAGATTATAGTAGATGTAATTAGGATGAATTTTTATAGTTCTCACGAAAGAAGCAAATAGTTTTTTGAAAATAGCTGGAAAAATTCTGGTGAGATTTGACTCTTATAAATTAGGAAAAATCCTTTTAGAAAACTCACAAAATCATTCCTGTGGTAAACTAATACATTTTTCTATCTTTAAAGACCATTTACAGATAATAATCATATTCCTGACAGTCGATACTTTAAATTTTGAATTCTGTAGACGAGAATTAAAACTTCGTCCCCAAAGATGATCAAAATGGAAACCTCGAATTCAAGATTCAATCATCCGTAACAATTTCTTCTCCTTTCGTTTGAAATCAATGTTAGAGCTCAAAGAGTAAATATGACAGTCCCAAAAGAAGGAATAAATTCATAAAAATTATTGTTAGTAAAATGTTATAAAGACTTAAAATTTAAATTAGAAGTCCAGGTAGCAGACAGTAAAATAATGTAATATTTAAAGGAACACAAAACCAGCTGTCTTCCTCGAAAGTCATAACTAAAACATCATTTTCAAACGAACTACTGAACCCAAATGTCCATAATAAAACATCTTTATTTATAGCCAGAGAGTCTCATTCTGGTAGCGTAAACTGGAACCTAGTTTGAACTAATTCTTAGTTCTCGCCACTGAACTCTATTTGTATACAAGTAAACGGGAATTTTTAATCTATTGCCAAAGAATTAAATAATTTTCACCTTTTGCTGTGTGGTAAAATGGATATTATTATCTTGTGCACATGACGTAAGACCAAAAATACTAAATAGATTAGAAATTCTCGTCATCATATTGAGTTTTTCAATCTTAAAGGAAGTTGGGAAATAAAAATAAATGAAGATGTGTTTTTATTTAAAATATACAAATATATAGCTAGATTTTAATAAGATATTGTCTATTACTCAAATTTATTGTAAATATAGTTATTAATCATGGGGGGAACGGCCTCTCCGTCACAACCGGTAGTAATAAGTTTAGATAATTTGCATTTTGCCTACTTTTATAGCTTTAACTAAATTAATACTATCTGATTATTGTTAATTGAATAAGTATTGTTACTCGAGGACGTTTATATATTACTGCAAATACTGCAACTAGGCCAGATACTTATATTTTCAAAATGGAAAGGTATGGTATTTTTAGACATTCAGTGGTTAAGTATAGTTTTATTTGTAGTGGTTTTCGACAAATTTTAGGTTTTTATAAAATGAGCACGAACAATTTCATCGTTGCTCAAACATTGGTGGATTTGTAGTAGAAAATCTATATTTGGCTAGTACTAGCTTCAGGGCAAAATGCAGAGCTAGACCGATGATAGATTTGAGGTAGAAAATTAGCACCTGACATGTTCTAGCTACATTTTTTTTAATGAACCAATTGTAGCTTCATGACAAAAAAATCCATAGGTAGACTAATGTTGATGGAAACCAGAGCTTGACTACTTATAGATTGACTGCAGTAAGCAAGCCAGATCTGAACAATTGATAGCTACGTGATGGTAAGCCAGACGTTAACCAGTTATAGTTTCATGGTGGCAAGTCAGAGCTAAGCCAGCTAACCATATCTGATCTATTGCTAGCTTCGTGTTGCCAAACCAGAGCTGAAACAGTTATTTATTAATGGCAGCCAACAATAGTCGATATGTCAGCAAACCATAGCTTAATTAATGATATCTTCATAGTGGCCAGCCATAGCTGAACCAATTATATCTTGATGTTGGCCAACAATAGTTGAACCTGTGATAGCTTTATGCCAGAAAAACATAGCCGAGTCCGTGATAGCTTCATTGTGGCAAACCAGAGCTGAACCAGTTATAACTTCATGACCATAAGCCATAGCTGAACAAGGTTTAATTTTATTGAAGAAAACCATAACTAAGCCAGTGAAGAAATGCCAGGAAAGTATAGGTATACCAGTGATAGCTATTGTGACCAAATGACAGGTAATGTCAATAACGAGCCAGTACCAGACTGATTCTGGCCATTAACTAACTAGCTGAGGCAACAGTCTAACATGTTGCCAATATTGTTGTTTTAAAGAAGGACTGTAACTAATTTAAATAAGTTTACACATTTGGGTTCAAATGGTTTAGTATTGGTAATATTCAAAAATTTGACCTAAATATATAATAAAATGTACTTCAAAACTGTAATTTTAATAGTACTCTGCATCTATTTTAAGTTTGAAATGAAAATAAAGGTGAACACCCAGAAATATTTAATGAAATATAAAATGTTATTAACAGGGCCCGGATTTTAATGACGTAAAAATGATAAAAAAAGACCAATAACATTATATCTTAATTTAAAAAAATTACTCAAAATGATCATAAAAATATGAACAAAAATTTGTAATAAATGCACAGAGATAATTCAAACACGAACTTAACAAATTACAAAATATAATGAAAAGTTTATAACAACTAAACTCTGGTATTCTGCTAAATATAATATTAATTTATAAATATATGTTTCTGAAATAATAGCTATAACCTTTCAACGAAAGCGTCTCTAGCATAGTTGCAGTGTTTCACCAGTATTGCATATTTTACAACTATACAAGCAAAGAAGATACAAAGTTCATTGCCTACATTATTTTATGACTCCGGCAACTGTGGAATGCAAACATTTAAGATTTTGAGTGTTTACACATTTATAAAATATTGATACTTGATAGTATTTTAAAATACATTTTATCATTCAATATGAATGCCTTAATAGAACTAATAAAGGCCTATAAAATATTTCACAAAGATCCCTAAAAATGCTTAGAATATACTCAAATTGACACACAAAAAAAAGATATTCTAAAATGACAAAAAATTAACCTATAAAATATACATTTTCACAATATTAAATCATTAACAGAGTTTATGTACTTACGAAAATTGTATGTGACGAATGAGAAAAATAATTTGCATGTCATCAAATTCCGGGCACTGGTAATTAGGGTAAAGCACGAGAGAGTAGAGGAATTTTGATATTAAACGGTACAATGCAGCAATTAGAATAAGTTGATGGCTTAGATTGGTTGGGAGGAAGGTGTGGCAACATATGCAGATATTTTATAATAGGCTAGTAAGGGAATAGTTTTAAAAGTTAACTCTGAAAAGAAAAAGTATATGACCATACACAGAACACATATTGAGGTTGATAATTTAGGGATTACTTCAAGCAACATATCATTTGAAGGGTTAATGACTTTAAATATTGACGAACAATTATATCTAGCTATAAATATATAGCAATACTACATTGGAAGTTAGGAAAATTGTAAAGTCAGGAAATGCAGTCAGTAAGTTGTTGACATCTCGCCTGCTATCAAGTAATTTAGAACTCAGAAGATATATATATATATATATATATATAATCTTGCCGGTTCTATGTGCATGTGAAACGTGGTGTCCTATCTTACATGATGGGAGAAAAATACAATGATGTTCGAATACAAGATGACTAGGAAAATATTTCGTCCAAAAATAGATGAGGCTACTGGGGAATGGAGGAGGTTAAATAATGATATCCTTTTACCCATAACAAGAAATTGTTATAACAATCAGGCCTCTTAGATTACTGTGGACAGGACATGCAATGCGAATGGTATAATCTAAAAACGTCTTCAGAGTATTGAATGGCAAACCCACTAGGAAGACCCAGATGCTAAAGGGAGGATAACATTAATTTGGACCTTAAATAAATAGGGTGTGATAAGTGGTACTAGATAGTGCTAGCTCTAGAATTTTACATTTTATTTGTACTAAACGTAAGTTTATTTAAAAACTACATACAAAATGAATTAAGTTTCTTAATATTCTAGTTTTAAAATTCATTATATTATACTGTATCAGTGAAAATAATGTAATAAAATATGTATTGTCTAAAGTAGATAAGACGGTAGACTTAATGAGATATTGAAGTTGAAAGTATTCTTAAATCAAAAATATATTTTACTGAAACTATTATGTATCAAGGATTTTTAAACATCTTACTTTATGTTAAATAAAATACCTTGTTGACTATAAGTTATTTTAGTCACAAAAATATGAAGTCTTGAACTCGTATATTAAATCATATTTCATGTTCTTATTTTGAGAACCTTCATATAAATTATCATAAAAAATATTTTAAACTAGATCATGTTTTTGTTTTAAATAGCTATATACATACATGATACACAATATGTGCGATCTATCTTGGGTTTAAACTGCATTTCTTACGAAAGCTGTAAGCGTGATTTAATTTTTTTTTAATAATTTAGACAAATATTACTTAAACAACCTACCAAATTTCCTAAAATTATTTAGTTACTAAAAAAATAAAATAGTGGTAGAATATGAAAAATATTTTGATATATTTAATTAAAATTGGGATTTCACATTGATATTTGTTTTCACTACATGAAAATTTATTGGTGAAGCTAGTGGACCATCGTATCCGGTGATTGAGCTACCGTGTCCAATAGTGGCACAGTGTATGCAGGAAAGGACCAGCGTGTTCTGGTGGGTACCTTTCTTATTCGGGTGTTCGTTTATCTCGGGTCAGCATGGCATTACCAGTGGAAGAATTACGTGAATGACACCAGTGACAGTAACATTAACTGCTAGCTTGTAAACTGTGTTGATAATCAACATTATTAGTAACAACGTAAAATATTTGAATAATTACTATGTGTTGTATAGCTATTATTTAATTTTGTTAAGTTAATCATATTAAAGTGTGTATTATCCTACTAAATTTATTACGTAGATATTTACGATATTCTTAGTTAATTCAATGGCTGTTTAAAATGTAACGATGCTCGTTTATGTACTTGCTTTATTGTCAAAAATCAAAACCTTGAGTATCCATGTGCCTTTAATCATGTTTTAACAACAATGTGTCCCATAATCCTGAAACAACTTGTGGTTCACACGCTGACATGTGGATGACCCTCAACCCCCAGGTCACCGTTACAATTCCAAACCCGATTAATGTTGTGAAATCAACAGTAGCGTATTAAGACAATTACTAAGGTTAATAATCCTTAACAGTTTTACATTTTTCACACTTAGCACATTAATTTTGATATGGTTATATAAAAACTCACAAAATTCGAATGGAAAATAATAAACTCAACTGAATAAATACTTAAGAGTTTGCTCTTCACTAACTCTAAAGTGTTTTTATTCTAATTATATGGCACTATTTAAACCACCCAAGTATAAGATACATACTATATCATTTTCGAAATTACATAAAAAGGTAATTTTTCGTTGATTATTGATGCAATATTGCTTGGGAATCTATATTATATATAAAATATGTAAATTGTTGAGAGGACTAATTTCTCCATTGAATGTAGTATTCTTTCTTAACTTTATAAAAGTGATTTAACAACTATTTTTATAAGTTCATAAAAGAAATGATTAAGATCAAGAAGATGCAGGACAATATTAATAATTTGACACCATTAAAGCCAATATAACATCTCATTAGTGGAAGTGTCAAAATATTGGAGGTGTCATATTACTAAAAAAACTTACAAAAATGGAAAAATTAGGGTTCAAATCAAACTCTTACTAAATCAATAGTAAAGAAAATAAATTAAAGTTTATTTCAGGAAGTTTTAGGTGTATTTTTTTTAAGTTTATGTTTTGTATATTACATACTCTCTTAATTAACACAATTTAAGTAATGTATTTATGGTTACATAAATTACTTCAACACATCGGATGCTGGCATTAGTGGCAGCGACCTCACGTTCGAATTTAACAGCGTGTGACGAATAAACTGGTGAATCATTCTCGTAAATAAATATTATGTTTTACGCAGCTTACGCTATGAGTTTGGCATCCATCTTCATTGATTCATCGAGTTCAGAACCCCCACTAAACATCATCTATATAATTATAATTCCATAACGTGTCGTTTCAATACCTTCAGTTTATGGTTCCGTAGTCTGTATCAGTTATTTTACAGGCATAATATCTCCTGTGTACGTTTCAAAACTGCTTCAATTTCAAACAAAATTTGTTGGAGCAAGAATAAAACACTAAAAACATGTTAAGTCCACATAAAACAACAACAAATGATTCCTAAGTGAAGAGTAGTGCCGAACTAAAGAGCGTGATAGTGCCACCAACACTTTGGACTATGGGAGGAGTAAAGTGTAAAAATAAATGCCGAATTACTGGCCTTTAGAATGTAAGAAACTTTGGATTAAGAAAACGTTTTTGAAGACCCGTTGAATTATATTACAGCTCTTGTACTGTTGCTTCAATTTAAATTTATTTTTCCGTAAAATAAATTTTCAACAAATTACAAATTATAAATTTACAATAAATTTAAAATATAAAAAGTTTATAAAGTAACTAATTTTCCCGAGTGTTCGTTATGATATTATCTTAGAATTCCTCTCGTTAATAGCTTTAAAATATAATTTATAGTATTTATATTTGTAAATCAACTTTTTCGCTATTTGATTTGAGAATACCAGAATGAAAACGTGTGAAATGTCATAATAATTAACTACCATTTAAAAAAAATCATACTTAAAATGCCATCAATGTGTGTTACATAGAAGAATATCTTAAAACTGTCTTGATCCATTGGCGTAATATTTTATGGTGGTTAAGACCGTAAATGTTTGGTCATTTGCTTTTGCTTGAGAGCTAACGACCAGGAAATGGCTCCCCATCTAACGCTGTCACCATTGTATGAGAAAGAGAAAAATAGAATAGGTATAATAGAATCGAGCCCGTAATTCCTGAAACGAGCCGGCCAAACTTTAGACCAGTAAAAACTGGTTGTATCTTCAGCTAAGAGGTGCAGTCATTAGTTTGTCCACAGTGGTGTTTTCATTCGGTTAAATTTATAACATTCCGAATAATGGTTTAATAGAATAAAATTTATTCCTGTTTTTCTTTGTACATATATTATTTATAATTCTTTCTATACTCATATATATTTTACATATAGCTCATACTTTTATGTGCGTGAGGGCTATTAATATTGCAATGTTTTATTCTAAGAGTTTTATCATTTTTTATTTTTTTAATGTTGGGGCTGTATTTTAAAAATATACTATTTTTTAGTAGACAAAATGTTTGTACAAATCTTAGATTTGGGTTGACATTCTTTTTATTAACGAGTCATTATTTTACCGTAAAAGTGTAATAATTTTTTTTTTTAATGTGTTTAGTTATTACTTGTTTGGTAACAGTTTATTAAATTTAAAAATCAATATATATATTTAGAAAACACCCTAAAATATTATTAATTTAAACGCTTACAATTATATCGAGTATTAATTATTTTGTATTGAATTGAGAATTAATAGTACGACAACCTACCGAGTATTGAGGGATATATAGAACGATAAGCCAATCTATCAATGATATTTACATTGTTATTGACCTTGACCTGAATGGCCTGAAGATATCCCAAAAAGTTTCATCAATACCTTCAGTGAATTTCTAATATACATGGAACTGTGGGGAGTCAATTGAGGTAGCTTTCCCTCGACCTATTAGACACGAGCGTGACCTTTACGTCTCTGAATGGTCATTGAGAGGAGGTCTGCGAGAGACAAGTTTATTTGAGGGAAGTTCAACTGGAACGTTTCATTCTATACCTCTTATTATATATTTTCTTTCCTTTTTTTTATTCTCTTCTGTTCGGTTCTTTTCGTGGTAATAAGACGAGGAGATGTTGTAAAGTAAAGTATCAATTTAAAACACTTCGAATTAGTCATTACAGACTCACTCGAGTTTGTTGATAATAAAAATAAAAATATGACAATTTAACTAGGTTGCTAAACACACAAACCATAGTTTTATATCTTTTATATTAATACTTAAAAATAATAATGCTCTATTACTTGTCTAGTGCGAGGACACAAAAACACTTATGTTTGGAATTAAACTCAAACGATACGTAATAGAGCATTAAAAAGAGTTTGAAAAAAATTATACGCGTACTTGCATTATTATTAGCACCGCGTCTTACTACCCGTTTGGGTTATACGCACTTACGATAATGTATAATGGTAGGGTGATTGTGAGATGAAATGGAGGACCTACAGTTTAACGTGGAATCCGAACCACGGTGGAGGCCTGGCATTCCCCACATTCACAAGATGTCTTGTCAGAGGTGAAGGAAGGGTTTGGTATACTTCTATTAGAAAGGAGCACTTCCCTTAGAGTGAATTCAAAATCTCTCGTAATCCACTTTATTCCTTTAACTAGTTTAAAAGTTGTTAATCAGAAATTGAAATATACAAATTTGTATCTCATGATAGAATTATTTTCATTACTGTGTAATTATTTATTATAACTTTAACATAACACATTATTCTTGGTTGGAGTTTATTTAAATTATTTAATAGGCATATACCCACTGAAATAATGTCATGTATAATTTTATATCCTAAAGTATGAAAGATAATCTATAAATTGTAATAAAAACTATATAGAAATGGCAATATTATGAATTTAGTGATTTATTTATGACATATATTTTTATGTTGTATTTTTAATACATTGGTTGCTGACAACTCAATCACAAGAGTGGTTTAAACAAATTGAAGCCGCGTTACCATGGGGAAGAGATGTTATTACCAATAGGATAAACAACCATTTCAAGACCCACACCAGTGCACTTGGTGGTCTTGATGGTGAATTATTGCGATGTTAGTCTATCGGTTAAAACCACTCAGAAGATATTTATAAATGAATGTGAAGCAAAGCTGAAGTAATTATTACTAGTCTCAGTAGATACTGAAAGTATTACTAAACAAACAGAATATAAGATAAAGTTTGTAAAATCAACATAATATATTAATAATGTATTATTACAGTAGCTTGAAACTAATCTGCTGAACTAAAATTGAAATATTTTTGCCATAATTTTGAAATTTAAATTCCAAAGTAGTGAAAAAGTCTTCAGTGATTTTCAACTTTTAGCTAATTATAATTTACTTGGATATTTGATTTCAGCTTAAAATGATAATATTAATCCATTAATTGTTATTAGTTCTATAAAGTTTGTTTCTTATGCTTCAAAGAGCGCTGCAGAACCAATAGCATATCTTATCTCGATGGCTAGACCACACGCAAACCTACGTTTAGAGAAATAATAATTTTCTAAACATTGAAACAGAATATTCATACAAGGGCTATGTTTCTGAATTTTATTTGAGATCATTTCTTTTGTTTTGAAAATTTAAAACACCAAAGTAGCTTAAAAATCAACGATTATCACCCAAGCAAAAATACCACTAAGTCAACTTTCGTGTTGGTCCAACAAATAACGGGTTATGTATTAAAGCCTAGGGTAAGTTGAGACTTTATGATTTTTGTGTAATTCTATAGATCAGTGGTTCTTAGTTTTTTGGTGTTCGCGTAGCACTTTTGAATAATAGAATTTTAGAAGGAACACATCCAAGGATTAAACAGCGTTAAATTAGTTGAAAAAAAGCGATGTTTTGATCGTTTTATAAAATAAGCTACACATTTAACAACACAATTTAGGTGACATGGTGGTCTAGGGGTAAGGTGTTAGACTTCTATGCTGGCAACCGGGGTTCAATCCTCGGTCCCGGCAAATATATATCTGATTACCAAACCCTTCCTTCACCTCTGACAAGACATCTTGTGAATGTGAGGAATGCCAGGCCTCCACCGTGGTTCGGATTCCACGTTAAACTGTAGGTCCTTCATGTCATCTCACAATCACCCTACCATAACACATTAGCGTAAGTGCGTATAACCCGAACGGGTAGTAAGACGCGGTGCTAATAATAATATAATAAATAATAATAACACAATTTAATTCTAATAATCAAAATTTTATATCATTAATATTTTTACATTCTTAAACTAAAAATACACTTATAAACTATAAGGTATTAATATAACAAACTGAAATTATTATTAATCATTGGTATTTTAACGTGGAAGTTTAACTTTTTTTTGTTAATTTTTAGTTATTGGAGTTATTTTAGGTCGTATAAGTGATAAGTGATTTTATGTTTGAGCTCGCTAATTTCTCCTCAATTTTTTGCATTTGATGTCTTTGTTTGCAGAGATATGATTTTTACTCATTGATTGAAATTTGACGGAATACCATTTAAGGGTTAATGCCACACCAAAGTGCGATGGCATATAGTTTGAGAAACACTGCTATCGATCAATACCTTGTTTTAATTTATATCAACTTTTTTGTTAACACTAGAAACTATCATAGTTACTTTTAGACATTCACCAACGAATGTAATTTTAATATAGATTGTGTCTCTGCATACGAAAATTTGCAAACTTTTCTCTCATAAATCTCGAATAAATGTTTATATTTACTAAAAAAGAGATTAAAAATTATTGATGGAGCTTGAGATCAATTGGCGAAATAAATAATTGGTTTATGACTATTCGGCTAGCCATAAAATATTTTTGAAATTTGAAACATGTTGGTACATTTCCAGTATATAAGATTTAATTTAATGTTATTATATATAATTATTTATACATAATAATAACAAATTAGAGCTTTATATACATATATAATAAATTTAAATAATATATACATATAAAAATTGGTCGGGTATAACTTTGAAAATATTTTTCTAAGTCGATTTCCTTATGTTATATATCATTAAAATACTTTCCATAAAACAATAGTTTGGATCATACCATACTATTTGATTTAAATACTCTTACAATATGATTATACCTTGAGATCTTTAGAATCACGTGCGTAAAGAAAATAACGAATTCAGGAAGAAGAGAGCCAATTCAATTTGAAAATAATTGACAATAATCCAAAAATCTTAATAGCTCAAATCACAGCCTTATACAATCATGTTTATTTCATAAAATTTTGTTGTTTTTCCTCTACTCAAGAAAATTCTGTGCATTCCTAATTATTAACAATGCTTTTGTGATTCGTTAAAAATGAACAGTACCAATGATCACTTGGACAAAGGCCTCAGTATCTTTTTGACAGGGCTTGGACCTGGTTAGAGTGTATTGAGGTGGTTTATTTCTAAATAGTTTCACATTTTACTTTAACACAAATATGGGCTGGTTTCCTTTAAATACAACCTTTTTCATTCCAACTCCATAAATGTAAATATATGAAAAGCAAGGATGAGTGATTAAATGCAGAGAACTAACGTTAATAACTCTTCTGTTAAACTTATAATTGGATGTAAAGAACGAGCGAACTCGGGTTGATTAAGTAATCTGGGCGATCTATAAAGTTTTAAAGTGTCCAAACGTTATTTGAGAATGTCATAGAGGCTATCTTATTATTAGAAAAATCGTTAATTAATATGAAAATAACAATGAATAGTTTAATAAAAGCAATCCTCAGTGATATCTGAGATGTTTACATTTCTGGAAACGCATTACCCTGGCAACTATAGTTGGGTGACCTGGTGGTCTAGGGGTAAGGTGTCAGACTTCTATGCTGGCGGCCGGGGTTCAATCCCAGGTCCCGGCAAAGATTTATCTGATGACCAAACCCTTCCTTCACCTCTGACAATACATCTTGTGAATGTGAGGAATGCCAGGTCTCCACCGTGGTTCGGATTCCACGTTAAATTGTAGGTCCTTCATTTCATCTCACATTAACCTTACCATTGCACATTAGTGTAAGTGCGTATAACCCGAACGGGTAGTAAGACGCGGTGCTAATAATAATAAACTATAGTTGGGTATATCAGGTTTTTACTCCCAGCCTAGTATATTTGAAATTAATTAGTAATTATTAGCTAATATGCTTACGTACTAATAATAAAACTAACATTTGAAAGAGATTGACAACATAGATGGTACGACCCAATCTAATACAATTTACATTTTATTATAATTCTGAAGAACATTTAAATTGTTTACCTATAGACAAATTCTAAACATATGACACACTTCAGATAAAAAATTTAGAACGAAGTAGATACAGCAATTTTAAATTAATTTTAATTGTTCAAATATAATTTTACTATTAAACTAGTCTTAAATAATTATGTATTGAAAAATTAAATCAAATTCTTAGTTGTCATACAAAATGATCCCCGGACATCTATTCGAAAGGAAATCTTTAGAGAAGTTTTCAACTAATTCTCAATTTTAAAAACATAATCATCAGTAAGCAACTCTTAACTCTACCGATTGAATCAACATCCAAGTTTTATCTTAATTTTAATATCTAAATATATAATTTTAGCGAAACAAACCAATTTTTCATCTATAAATATACTTAAAGAGAAATATACGCACAGAAATGGGTACAAACAGAAAAATTTTAAGACCCATGCCTTGAGTTTGGGTTATTAAAAATATTAAGCTCCATTATTATCAAGTGGTCAAAAAGATTTAGATCTCTAATTTTTCTCTATGTGATTAGATACAATAATGCTTTGGATTTGTCTAATTAAATGATTCAAAATATTTGATATATTTTTACACTCTCTCGACACCTAGTAGAGAAATTATTGTGATAGTCAAAAGAGATCAAACCCGTGATTTGGATAAATGCCTAAGTTTTATGACCCTCTGAAACCAAAAAAGTGGTTTTTACAATGTTATCTCTTAGTCAGTTTGTCTGTCTGTTGTTCTTCAGCTACAAATGAAACTATTTTGCCGATTGGGCTCAAACTTGGTATCTGGAGTATGTATGGGGTCCCGACCGAGGGGTGTTTTGAATTATACATCGACCCTAGCTTAGTGAGGGTAAAAAAGAGAAAAGCTCGATTTTCTCAAATCTGCTCTAACTATTTTGATTTAATTGTACAGTACATCTAGTTAGTGTTTATTATCATAAAAAAGATGGCAATTCTAATTTTCTTATGAAAATGACATTGAAAACTTTACATAGGGGAAGTTTTCCAATTTAGATTATTTCTCCACAACTATTTGAGATACCAAATAATTTATAATTGTAAATTGTAGTATTATTAAAATTTTTTTTACTGGAAATATATATTTATAAAACCAATAGTTTCTAAGCTATAATTAATATATAGGCCTATATAATCATTATGTATATATAATCAAAATATATATAATCAATATATATAATCTATATATATAATCAATATATATATTATCAATATACATATTTATATATTGTTTTAATGCAGTTATTTGAAAATGGATTTTACTCTTATGCTCTTTGATGGAAAATAATATTTCTCTTTTATCAATTTTTCTGTAACAGTTCCTAGTGCCATAGAGTAAATAACACTGCATATTATTTCATTTATGATCTTTGGTGTAATGTTTCTACAATAATGTATAGCCCTATTATTTCGCTTCATAAATCTAACGATATTCTCTCAGCCCCAAAACAATGCATCTTAACAAAGGCACTACAATATAATGAACACTCCAAATATTAACTTATTATTTCTGAATTTTTAACTATTCATTTTCAAGTAGCCACTTATAAAAATTATCACACAACATATTGTATTAAAAGGAATTGTAGGGTATATTTAATATTATATAATTTGGAGATTTGATAAATTTAAAAAAACTTCCGTTCTTCTTTTCGCAAAATATATTATACACAAATACTGAGTTCATTTATCCCGAAGTATGTCCAGGTTCACATGGTTTATTTATTTTTATAATATAATTAAACTGAGCCAGACACGATGGCAGAACCTTATTTGTCCAGGTGGGGTGGGGTAATGGCAATTAGATTAAAATGGATTTTGAGGTACTTCGGATTGGCCGTCGTCTGGAACTTTCTGAAATTTATACTCCTAGATATCATATTAGGAGTACTCTTTCCCCATCAACTTTTTGGAATTTGGATGCCCTTAAAAGTTATTTAAAGTGGTTCTGGCCCAAATATGTTTTGAAAGTTATCTCTTTAGAAGTTCCTATAAACAATTAGAAGTGTTCTCCTTGAGCAAATTTTTAAAAATTGATTGCCTGTTGAAGCTACTTTAAGCGATTTAGAGAGTCTTAGGGAAATAAATTTTTTTATTTTTATTAAACTTGACTTATGAAGCTATGCCATTGGTACTTAGAACAGGTAGATATGAATTGGCTGTGGATATGTATACAGTTGTTAATGCAATCCTATGTTTATAGAGGAAAGGGGGTGAGGGGGCAAAGATAAGACATACGTTCGACACAGCATGATTAGTTCATTAGTTTGATTTTTCTTCTGTATAAAGGAAAATTTCTTAAAGCTCGCAATTGAATGTCCCAAATTCACAACTACTCCAGTATTTATCTAGTTTTGTGTTAACCTTCCTGTGTATTCCCATTATTTTCAGAAACAAATATTCTCTGTTATCCCCGGATATACCTGTTTTAGGTACATCCAGACCCAGATATTCCTATTATAGAAGCAATTTGGAGTGGCCATCTCTCTATTTAAAAACTCAAACTAGATGTAACTTTACGATATTTGGAGTGGTCCTTTGCAATTAAATTGTTGAGGTTTGTATTTCTCTAGAACAGCGATTTTCAACAAGTGTGCTGCACAAGATCAGCGGATGTGCTGCGGGAGTTTTGGTTAGTATCAAAAAGAAGCGAAGAAATGTTTAAGGAATATACGAGTAAATAGATATTTTTAAAATCATGATCATTATTATTACTAAAAATAGCAGAGCTATTAGAATTTAGGTGTTAACTTCTTGAACGTAATTTTAATACTCTTTATTTTAAGTATTAAATCTCGTCTAAAAAGACCGATGTCTGCTTTGACAATTTTAGAGCCTTTTTAAGTGTGCCGTAATAAAAAAAAAAGGTTGAAAATTACTGCTCTATAAACTATATAGCTTAGACTGTTATTTTCCTGGACATATTTTGAAAAATAAATTCCTCTAATAGCTATTTGGGGATATCCATACAAGACAAATTTTTGAATACTGGATGCTTCTATAAGCTGTTTGTAGTCTGATACAAAGCCATTTTTAAGCTTATCATTCCAGAATATCAGAGGTGAGTGAAACTAGTTTGGGGAGGGGGGGCATATTTACTATATATGGGGGTGCACATTTATTCTCTGTGAGTAGGGCTCAAGGGTAAATCTATTTCCATAAGATCATTGCTTTCGGACCTCCTTAGTTCTGCCGCCACTGAATGCAGTAAGGTTTAAATATGTATGTGTGCATATTTTGGTGATTCCAACGTTAACATATTTACTAATTAATGTGATTCCTTTTTAATATAAAATTTTATATTTTTCCAAAAACTTTTTGTAAATAAAATTGATTCTCGATATTTTAATTCGACTGCTATTTAAGCTAGTGATTCTTAACATCACATTTAATACAAAAATTTGAAATACAGACGATTTTATTTGAGATATTCATATTATGATTAATTTATTTTCTCTGACGATACAAGTCATAGGCCTATAGAAAAAGAAGACTGTACCAACCTTAAGTCTACAAATATAACCATTAATTATTTTTTTTAATATGTGATTTGGAGTGTTAGTAATAATACAAACAATTATCTAATTCATTGTAATTATATGATATTTTTGTTTAAAATTTAATTTAATACATTTGTTTTGTATAGTTTTTATAGATATAATTGAATAAAAATAATATTTTTCCTTCATTAAAAAAAATAGATACTTCTCAACCCATTACTCCCAGGGTCCTTGTAGACTCCCATTGTGAATATATTACCCTTGTTGGGCCTTCTTCACCCAAACTTTGAGAAACACTAACCTGAGGTTTAGTTTCCTATAACATATTTAGACTGGCCAGCTGGCAAATCAAATTTGACAATCTCTACTTTTAGTTATCATTTCTCTGGATATGAGTACTACTATTAGCTTATTAAATACAACAATACAAGAGTCAGTGTTTGTGCATCACATTGTATTTAATGATGTATTCATATAGTATTCGAATAAAGGTAAAGCTTGCATTAAATTAAATACTTTGATATTTCTGCAGTTACATTTGGATGTATTTCTTTTTAGATATCTTTATTTTTATCTTTGAACATTTGTCATAGTTGAAAATTAAGTCTATATGAAAATACACATCCCTTCGTTAGTAATTACTGTAGCATCATACTCTCAAAATTACATGTCAAAAACATCTTCCAAAACATCCGGACACTGTTTACATACAATAGTGAGAGCTACCATATAGATGACAATAAAAACGGTTGATTCCAATTAAAAAGCAACAACAGCTGTGTGGAATGTTTCTGAAAGGTCAGAAAAGTAGAGGATAATGTTTTCTAAAGTCTGCAGTGCGCTCTGTAGGGATCCGCAGAAACTGAAGCGATCAATGATGGCTTGGGACGACGGGAACTGGGCCCATTCATGCGCCAACCACCCTGGGAAAATTACAAGGGGGCGTTAACCAAAAATGGTTTGGTATTTAAACAAAATAGTTAGATGTGTTTGAATGGCTGTATGGATAGCTTGGCTGGTCTATGAGCTAGGTTAAGATTTAATCATCAGTTGAGTGCAATTTGTTGTAGTATTGATCACTTTGCCATCCTTTATGTATTTTTCTATCCATATATTTATCTCAATCTCTTTTCCTATCAATACACATTTCCATCTATTTTTTTCTACCCATCCATTTTCCGTCTATCAAGTTCTATCCTTCTATCAATACGTATAGCTATCTATCTACTTATTTATGTAGTTATCTTTCTTGATATAATTTTATCTATACACATACATGATTATTTATCTTCCTATTGTGTGGGTATCAACTTATTATTTCAGAATAATGATCTCTATGTATGTAATATTTATAAATGTATCAATATGAGACGTGAAATGCATAAAGTTACTGAGATGTTGTTGATAAATCATATTACTGAGACGCCAGCAATATTCTATAGAGACCTTGGTAAGGCGTTGAACCCACATACAATTCAACTGCTAATCGATAATTAAGTACTAACCTATTCCCTCTTGGGTGAGTGTCTAGCACCTTGTTCTGTTCAGGTGATCGAGAATATCAGGTGAGGGGATTTTTCGCCATTATGTAAGGAGGTAGAGGCGAAGTGGAAGAATGGAGATTTCTGGTAGCTGCTGAGTGGTATGAACAAATAATAAGTGACGTGGAATACCGTACTTCGTTTCCGGCTGCATCCACCTTTGAGGATATTTGAGAGAAAACAGTACCACCAGTATCAGTTATACGTTAGGGTAGGCTTGATTTGTTTGCGTTGAGAGAAAGCTTGTGAGTCTATTGGAAACCTCGTATCTAGCTACGCCTTCCTGTACCACCCAGAACTGTAACTCTCTGTATAAGATGTTTCACTTTCTTAATCACTACAATAATCCACTCTACAACCAAACATACGCGTGGACTCGTCCACCTCATAGCTCTGCACTCCGTCCCACATTGGCGTTACATCAGGGAGACCACTACTCTATCTACCTAAAGTTCTATATATCTATTGCCGTTTATATTATTCAATCTGTCTATTTATATATCCATAACTATTGAAATCTTTTGAAGTGAGTATATTTAGTTTCCCTTGCATTTATTTTCTTAGGCAAGATAAATTACGACGTTGATATCAAATTATTTCACCATGATATATTATCCATCCAGCTCCTGTACATATCTCTACTAATGTGTTAAGAATGATAAAAGTAGATTTTTGAGAAGAGGTATTGTACATATGTAAGTTTACGGGGGAGGAAAGAAGGACATTATTTATGTGAAAATACTTTAGTACATATGGCCGCATTCTCCGTTAACGGCTAGCCAGAATATATTATGTTGACACTTTAATTTGTGAACTCTCCAGTGGGAATGGTAGAAACTAAAATCGTCAGAGTGGTAGATTACTAATAGAGGTGAAGGTGGTATTATGGAACCCCATTTTCATTATAGTGAATTGTAAACAAGGTATCATAGCTACGCCCACATTTTTTGTGCTAAAAGTACCAGTAATTATTAAACAAAATGTTCCTAATTAGATTTCTCGATAGCATAACTATAAGTATGGTTTTTGAAGGCTTTTGTCAAAAAAGTCAAAAAGTAGTTTTTGGGAAGCCGGGTGGTAATATGGAACCCCATTGTGTGTTTTCAAAAAAATGCTTTAATGTATCCAAAAACAAATATAAATGTACAAAAAAAGTTAATCAATTAAAAAATCATTTACTCCCATGTGGTTTATAAAAAAAAGCTTTATTAATCAAAATAAATAAATGAAAAGCGAAGAAGCTAACTATTTACAAAGATCACATATGTAATGCTCCTTTTCAACATCAGCGCAATCTTTGTGTGCCGACATAGCGCACATTAGGCATTGCACCCACACCTCCCCATGAGCATCATCTGCGAATAACCCATCACTAAACAGACAAGCAGTGTCATCTTTAGAAGGGGGTGTCTCCTCGTCGGGCAAGTCGGAAGCAGAGTCAACAGACGAGGGTATGTCCATCGAGTATTTATCACTTGAACTGCTGCTGATGCGTTGTCGCTTTGCCTTGGGTGTTTTGCCTCTTGTTCGCAAAGGAGTTCTTTGGCACCTCATAAAATTTTGCCGCTTTCTTCAGCCCCATTTTTTTGTCCCTTACCATACTCACTGCCTCTGCCATTTTTTCCTGGCTCCATGTTTGTCTTTTGGGGTTTATATTTGGCCTATTCAGCTGGGCTTTAGGCATCTGAAAATTTTAAAAAATCAGTTTGAAAGAACACTTTTCTCTATCTATAACAGTTTTTTTTAACCAAAATAACTTCAGAATTTAGCTAGATATACTTATCTATAGTATTAGTTATCTATTTCTAATTTTTTCATTCATATACCACGTACTTTCATAAAAATTATTCCATGGTTTGAATGTGTGGGTAATACGTAACCCCAGAGGAGCTGGGTTCCATATTAAAAGCACCAATGGGGTCCGTATTTCACGCATTGCCATCTTGGATTAACTTAATTTCTGTCGACACCCATTTTAAAAACGTGAACATCAGACAGATTAGCATGTACCCCTAGGCCTCTAGAACGGGACACATGCACCAGTGAACCTACAGCTACATGATTTATATTTTTAAAATAATTAAATTCANAATTAAATTCACTTACCATTCAAAAGTTTGGAATTGCAAAAAATACAAACGTCCTGTTTCACTGAGTGTAACCGCATAACTGGATTGGGAGGCGTCCTCCCCTTGCTATGGATGGCTTCCTAGTGCAGTTCAGCCACAATCCGTTGGAGTTCACCTCTATTATCAGTCTGATATTGAGGGGTTCCATAATACCTGTGGGTTCCATAATACCACCTTCTCCTCTATAGTGAAATTTTTAATTCAGCTAAACTCTATGTAGTGTCACCAACTTCAAAACATCTTATAGAAATAATATGCTTCCCATATACAAAGCTGGATTCATATCCCAGCCTTGTACTCGCAGGTGTGTTTTTATTCTAAGTGGATTCACACAATTCTCGAATGAAAATGTAGGTTCATTTACTCTAAATAATACCTTGCTTATTCCTATTCCCTTAACATGAATTTACGATCATTTCACAAAAATAGTAAGAAATGAAGCACAAATATATTCTAAAACAAGCAAATAAGTTTCTAGGTAGTAAACTTTTTAAAATACGAGTACAAAACATTGAATGACCTAAATCGCTTTAGCAAATATTTTTTCTCCTTTCAATCCTTCGGAAATAGAATATTGTAATCGTCAAAAAAAATCTAGTTTAGAATTTTGATAACTATCGACCTTTCATAATTCCATAAAATCGAATTATGCCTATTCTACTGGAGGCGTTAAACCCGCCTAGCGGTAGAAACGCGAATCAAACTACACAAAGCGTTAACAGGCAGCTGTGCCTCAATGTCACAACGAGTCTTTCAGCGCAAATAATAAATACTTTTCCTCAAAATGGTATCACGTTTTGCAATATTTTCATTCACTAAACCAAGTAGTTCATCGAATGAAACCACAGACAGTCTACAGTGCAAAAAATAACTTATCTAGGTGCATTCGGTAATTCATAAACATAATACAGTATGAAACTGTCCTGTTGAGAGACGGTTCGACAATGTGAGGTGAGTCCACCAACATCTCTTTTGACAAGTTTTTTTTGTTTTGTTTTGTATTTTTGCAAGTTTCCTCCAACAAAACAAGTCCAGAAATACAGCTGGCCTGTACAATGTCCATTTTAAAACAATCATGCACAAGTATAAGTAACAACTGTGGCATTTAAACCACTAGTGTAAAACCAGTAGCATTCTATGGTAGCTGTTTAAACGTTGCGTTTTGACAGTCAGGTGTAGATTCAAGAGTCTCGGGGCGTAAGCAAGCGGCAAAAACCACCGCGTTTTAACCGCTAATGTATAATCGGCCTAAGTGGTTTTCGCAACTTCTTCTCTTTGTGTTTCTGGCTGCATCTCAGCTTAGAGCCGAAACAATTTTAATAGTCGAGCTAAAACTTTGTATCTAGGGTGTTCATAACTTTCCCCTGAGACGTTTTGGAACTATACGGCTAACAATAAAACTAAGGGTCAATATAGATAAAAATCGGTATTTTTGAAATAAACTTCAAATATTGAGATTATAATTTGTATCTCGGGTAATATTTAACATTACTACTAAGGAAATGGTTTTCAAAATACCAAATGGATAATCATTGCAAAGTTTTAATCATTTTGAGAATATATAAAATACTATCTGAATTAAAATATGTTATAAGAAAATTTATTTTACGTGTTATTGACAAATAAAGAGTACAAATTAAGATCCGGTAAATTGATTATGCTCTTTGGTAAACAGAGAGATGTTACTTTTTTCTCAAAATGTTCCTGTAACTTCCATATTATTTTATTTTTGTTCGTTTGTGAAATTTTTCATCAACAATCTATTATTATTTAGTTTATAACATATTAAGAACTGTAAATAAATATATAGATTATTAGTTAGGGAAATTGTTAAGCTATTATTTTTTACAATGGTGACTTTTGTTTTTATTAAAAGAAATTTTTTTTTGTTTGTAAAATATAACTTCTCCTTAAAGGAATGGAAACTTAATATTAAAAGAAGGAGGACACAATATTTTTTATAACAAAAAAGACAGTTTTATTTGAAGAACTTCATCTTGAATGAAAAAGTAAACTTCATCTTTGAAACGAGATTAATCAAGCTTGGATGTTGGTAGATTTAAACTTGTACTACAGAAAACTTTACATCATACGAAATATATCTTCATCATGTAGAAAAATATATAATCTTGAACTAAAGAAAACCCTGTTAAGTACGAAAGAGAACCTTATCTGTATATTAAGAGGACTTTACCTTTGACGAAACAGAACCTTATCTTAGACGAAAGAATACCTTATCTTTATGAATAAAAAAATCATTATATTTGATAAAAGAGATCATAATCTTGACGGAAAAAGCTTTAAATTTGACGAGAGAATTTTTTTTTATCTTGGACTAAAGAGAACACAATCTTGGGTAAAAAAAGAATTAGCTTATATTTGACGTAATAGGACCTTTTCTTGGACAAAAGAAAACAATATCTTGACGAAAAAATTATTTAAATTTGACGAAAGGGACATTACCCTGGATGAAAGAGAACCTTATAACAATAGAGATCTCTCTTTCATACAATGAAAAGAAATCAGCTTTGATGAAAGAAAACCTTTTCTTGTAACAAAAATATCCTTATCGTATATCAAATATAACATTATTTTATATTTGGCAGTACTTCGTTCTAGACAATTAATACATAATTAGTTATGAATAAAAGAAAATCTCATCATTAAGAAAGTAAAAGTTTATTTTTAATCAAATATAAATTATTTTCATATAATTGGAAAATTACACCTTAGCACGGGAATGAAACCCAGGACATTTGATTTAGTATGCCAATGCTCTTACCACTGAGCTATCCAGGTTTCGTCTCGTGATCAGCGTCATTATTTACTCATATTTAAAGCCAAAGTTATCGGGTTCGATTCCCGAGTCTAGGTTTCATTTTTAAATTTTAAGAATATTATATTTAGGTGCGGCTATAGACGTAAATAACAAACATGATAACTCAACTATTTAATTTAACATAATAATTAGCTTGGGATGAAATATAACTTCCTCTCGGATGAAAAATAGCTTTATTTTGGATTAAGTAGCCCTCCATCTCGGATGAAGTAGAACTTCGTCTTGGACGAAATACAAGTTTATCTTGGATGAAATAAAAGTTAATCTTGGATGAAATAGAACTTCACCTTGGATAAAAATAGATGTACATCTCGGACGCAAGAGGATATCAAGAACATAACGATTATCTCTCGTAAAGCTAGGTGTATCTCAGCCTGTTGAGAAAAGGAAACGGCAGAAGAGACTATTCTTAAGAAAATGGATGTTACATCCACTGCTTTTCTAGCGATATAAAACCTATTTATTAGTAAAGTTAAAAACAAGGTTACAAATAATCCAAAGGAAGAGATCTATAAATTAGGTTGTAAAAACTTGCCTCACAGAAATGGAAATTGTATTCCATTTGGTCAGGACATTGATGGATGGGTATATAAACAGATAGATTTTTCATTTTCTTGAGGGTACAAAAACATAGTAGTGTATTTCAATTAATTCAAACTCAATTATACAAAAAAATCACAAAGATTAAAAAAATATCAAGTACTCTAAGTGAAATAAATTTATGACATAATTCTATTAATGAGTTTTATTTAGCAGATAAATTCAGTGTAGCATTAATTGTTGTATTTGCGTAATATTTTAACTATCTAGGGACAAATTCCTATTATTATAAAACATAACCCTATGTTCTCACTTAACCTAAGTATATAGCCTTGGAACTAGTAATGTTATTCCAATGGTAAGAGAGTGAACCTTAAAATCAATCATATATTCAATCAAAACAATGAATAATCCAACTTAGACACCAACATTAGAGAGCACAGCAAATCTAACGTATGTGATAACCTTTGAACTTGGAAATATATTCTCTATAAAGTTGAATGACGTTAGACACCATTAGTTAATATTTCCCTCTGTTGCAATCTGTGGTTTTATTTTTGTAATCCTTGACCTGTTTGAAAAATCAGCCGCAGGTATAATGATGGACGGAGTACCGTCGGTAACAACTACTTTAACTAAGACTAGTCTCTTTACGCTAAAGCTAATGGCTGTTACCTCCAAACGCCCCTAATCACGCCGTTTACTTAAGGGGTAGTCAAGACACTATGTATATAGCTAATAAAACCGCAGCTTCGTACTTAATCCATCCTCACGAATCTTCTCCACATTTCCCTAACTTTGCATACTCCATTAGCTTTAACAGAAACCATATATAGAGTCATGCATACCCTTTTATTCTTTATGTTTCTCTTTTTCACACATTTGTCTGCCTCATTTAGCCATGTCATAAGTGGCCTACGCCTTATTTTGACAGACACATTTTTCCTTCATATTTTTTCTTCAGCACTCGAGCTACTCTCATCATCTCAACACGCCCAAACAAACGTTGGGTGCTTTATTAATATTGATCTATTGGATTCCCTTTCGAACCTTATTTGTTCAGAATCCATTAATTAATGGTTTTGTCCATGAGAGTTTGTCCATATATATTTCTTTGATATTCCATTTCAACCACACTCACCTTCCTCTTGTATTTATCCCAATAAACCCACGTTTCACATTAATAAAACAATGTTGGCGTTAACACACTTTTATATACTGCCATCTTTGCCTCTTTCGATACTACTTCATTCTTTGTAATAGTCCAGATAGATCCAAATACTCTGCGAGATGCATTCCCTCACCTGTCGATTTCACCACATATACTTCCATTTTTACAGAATATTCTGCCCAGATACACCAAATCATTCACGGGTTTTAACAGTCTTCCATTTATACTAAGCTGAAAATAATTTCTTAATCCGTCTGTATCAAAAACAATCGTCTTTGTTTTGGATATTTTTATACGAAGACCCTTTTTTTTATTTTTACCCCATTTAAACGAGTTTGTGCATTCTGTAAGTCACATTCATTCTCAGCCATTAATACAATATCATATGCATATAACAACACTCTCACATTAACAATGTTCATTTGTACACCTACCGTGTCCTTACAAGTATCCCTAATATATCTATAAATGAATACACTAAACACTCATGGAGACATAGCACAACCTTGTCTAACATCCAGTCCAATGTGAAACCAATTGCTCAAAGCTCCATCCACCCTGAAGCACACTTTACTTTCATCATACATCAGCATAAATGTATTTACTAACCATGCAACCACACCATACTCTTTCAGAACATTCCGTGGCATACACATATTCATCAAAACATACGCTATCTGCATATCAACCAATGCACAATAAGCTTTATTTCTTACTGCCACATATTTCTCAATCACTCGCTTAAATACAAATATCTGGTCCATGCAATCCCTACCTGGCGTGAAACCAGATTTCATAGCCCAAGTATATCCCGCATTTTTTTCACGCACCCTCTAAATTAGAACACCCCCAAAAAAATAACCTAGAATACTAAACAAATTAATTGCCCCAAAATTCTTACATTCACTTATTCTGCCTATCCTTTTGTACAAAGGAACAATGACAGAATTATTCCAGTCATTAGGAACAATCGAAATATCAGCACACACATTTTAAATAACTCATACAATCTGGTAAGTAGTACTATGCACTTAAAACTAAGCATTTGACTTGTGAGCCCATCTATGCCCTTAGACCCACCAGTATACCAGTATTTAAAGGCTGTTCACAAATCATTTAAGGATCTTTTACATGATTTTCAACCCCTAATCTCCCCACGCAAGAGATCGTAGAATTTTCAGTCAGCCCCCCCCCCCCNCCCTGCCCTCAAATGAACTAACATAATTTTTTTATGATTTGGCAAGCTATATAATTTTAGACATAAGGATTGATGACAATACATTTTAGAATACACGGTGCTAATATATATATATATATAGAGAGAGAGAGAGAGAGCTGAGTTGCTTGCTCTTTGCGTGCACACTATACACACCTATATAATATACATAATTGTGTGTGTGTGTGTGTGTGTATAATGTGCACGCAAAGAGCAAGCAACTCAGCTGTATAGTATATTTTTTTCGTTTCGATTTTCATAGTATAAAAATTAAAGAATATCTCAAAATACAATATTCTGTAAATATATACTAATTTCTTAGATTTAAACATTGTAAAAATAAATGTTAATTAGGGCTGTGCCGATCCCGATACTCGATTCTTCGATACCCTGAATACCCATGGTATCGACTAGTATCGCTATATTTGATAACATACGTTAAAAATCTTGATACCACTCTTCAGTATACAACACGGTTGACTCATCAAACGGTTTATTTTGAATGTCAGTAGCTAGACATTAGTTACTCGTAGTTTTCCTTTGTCCTATTATTCTGCTCGCTTAGCTCTAAACTCATTTGAAACAAGCCATTACTTTGCAGCATATGAACAAGGTTACTGTCGACATAAGGTCAATTTTCATTCATCAAAGGGAACTCTAATTTGAAAATGAGCCTAATGAAAGAACTTATTTTGTATTGAAATATTCGAATTAATATTCACCTCATAAGGTCGATTTTCAACAGTGCTCTGGCAAGAGAGTGGTGAGCGAATGAATCGGCCAGCCGCAGTTGCATCGTATTTAATCACTGACTATTATTTTTCGAATTATTTAAAAAAGATCCACGTAAAATATTCATTTCTTATTTATCAACTTTTACTATTTTAAGAATAGTCACTTTCAATTGAGATAGTTTTCATAACCAGTGTTGCCAATGTAAATTTATTCTAAATATCTTTTCATTTAAGAAAATTAATTGATTTAATAGATATTTGGAAACGATTACAAAAATTGATAAAAGTAAAAACATAAAAGCTTTTTAGTTTTTATAAATTTTCAAAGTTCTGTTGATTCCATCCGCAAATATTATCATCAGTCATATCATTTATCACATTAAAGGATAATTCCGTTTCCGTATTCCATTCGCTTCGCTGCGTACTTAATATCGTTTTCAAAATTAAATTAATAGTAATAAACTGATAAAATACTTTTCTTGTTTTACTTTTTTCTGATAATCTTTTCAAAATGGAACGTTTATAAAGTGAAGTGTGGCAGTATTTTGATATATTTGAAAGTGATGTGGATTATATTTGTAAATTCCGTAAACGCAAAATTTATTGGGGTGGAAAGACTCATATGACCTCCAACATGTATAAACATTTAAAAATTCATGTATCAAAAACATATACATCCAAATCAGAGAATCTAGGAAACAATGAAAATGACGCAACCGATGAACCGGGGACTAGTTATACCTTTGAAGTGAATTCTCAGAATGCTATTGGACCCAATTTATTGAAATGATGCTCAACCTCAAGACCAACTTTTCCGTTAAATATTTTTCTTTTGGCCTATTTTCTATTCTAACAAAATGAATATTTATTAAATTTTATGTTGAATGTTATCAAATAGGGTATCGAGTATCAATGAGATGAATTGATAGTATCATGCAATGTATCGGAATCGAGAAAAGTAGGTATCAGCCCACCACAAAATTTAATCTATATTAAACGTTATAAGCATGCTATATTAATACATATATATATGTATGTATGTATATGTATGGATATATATACTCTTAGTGAATACATTTTTAGTATAGTAAGAAAACATTAAAACAAACAATTTAATTAAATGTTAAAATGCACATGCACAGGTTTAAGATTCTGAATATAATTATTCGAAATTTTGATAGATTCCTAAAGTTAATTTTATTACACACTTATCAATCATATCCATACATTCACTGAAATTTTCACATTTTATAACATTTATTTAAATAAAATAATATTTTTTCTATGCTTACCTCCGTTTAAGTAAAATAACCTATGTTAGTAACTTTTTCTTTGCGCTTTTAATAGCGTAGGCGTTAGTAATATGTTGAATAAAGTCTCAAAATACTTTTTTGTCGCTTTGGAAACGCCTTTTGGCTTCTTTTCATTCTTTGTTTTTCGTTTTTATTCAAGCATTTTGAGCACTACTATTAGGAAATGCCTTTTTAAACGTTTTAAAATATCGTTGATATATAACCCGAACCGGATGACATAGAGTACTAATTTGCATTCCCTAGAAATTGAATAATTTGTCAATATCGATGCGAGTTAAATTCTCCGCTGACAACACTTAAACCGCAAGACGCGTTTAACTTGCAAGTACCTATAGCTAACAGAAAAAAAGATAGCTAGATAAATGAACTCTTGACCACGAATATAACCTTTGTTGGTCTATTGCTGTGTATGTATAGTATAGGTTAACCATCAGCGTCATTTGTTATAGGTGGACGCAATCATTTTGATTACGCGTTTGTACAAGTGTTTTATTGGATTTGGTCTCGCCATAAACAAAGGCAAAAAAACATAAGTAAGATGTATTCTGACCAACGTTTCCTTCCCCTGTAAGAAAACATAAGAAAATACTGAACTCCTCTCCCCAAAGTACTTTCGTAATTTATGGACACTTTTATAGCTTTTAACACTTTTACCTCATTAGTTATTTCATTCATCATAAAATTTTACCTATTTAATGGTAACTTCTCATCATAAATATAATAAAATATTAATAACAATCATACTGTCCTCTAATATAAAATGTTTTTTAATGACAATGTATCCCTTATCATAATTTAACTTTCTCAGGAGTGTAAGATCATAAAGTTGAAAGTCTACTATAGATTAAGACGAGGGGATGGGGGTGGCTGACCTGGTGGTCTAGAGGTAAGGTCTCGGACTTCTGTGCTGGGGTCTGTGGTCCAATCCTAGGTCCCGGCACATATTTGTCTGATTACCAAACCCTTGCTTCACCTCTGACAAGACGTGTATTAATCAAAACTTGTGAATGTGGGGAATTCCAGGCCTCCACCGTGGTTCGGATTCCACGTTAAACTGTAGATCCTCCATTCCATCTGACAAACAACCTACCATTACACATTAACGTAAGTGCGTATAAACCGAACGGTTAGTAAGACTCGGTGCTAATAATAATAATAATAATAATAATAATAATAATAATAATAATAATAATAATAAGACGGAGGGAAGACCACCCTCTAATAAATACTGGTCTGGCTACTATTATTTTTAGGGATTAGACTATAGTAGGATGGTGGACTAGGTTGGTTTATGTATGTCTTATTCGTTTTTATTTGAGTAATTTTAAGTGTTAAATTCTTGTTTAAGGGTATTCTTATGAAACAACAACCTCAGATTAGTATTAATAGTTTTAAATTCAGAGGTGTGTGTTAATTTCAACTAAGATAGAAGAGAAAATAACATATTTTGTGCATTATGGCCTACTGTTGCCGAAAATGTGAACTTGCAAGACTTTGTGCTAGAGTTATAAAGAAGGTCTCTAAAATCGATATATTATTACCTTCTGGTCACCAGCATCACGGAGGTCGTAACACGCTCTTTTGTGGAGGAGATCAATGATGCTTGATAAGGAAATGTATAGCTTCAAACCGGAAATCGTTACAGCTAACGAGGATCTGGAACAATACCGAAGGCATGAAAATAAAAAAAAAATAGTTTCATTATCTTGATTTCTACCACTATTAATAAAAAAATATACTAAGGATATCAAGTGAAACTGCATTTAATCACACATCGCAAAAAATATTGGACTCGTATAGACACCATGCACACTAAACATTTCCAAGAATATCAAGTTACTTAGCAGCAAGCCAGAAATGTTCAACTTGTTTAAATATAATATTTCTTGAAGAGAGTAATTGAAAATAGGAACACTGTTAAACCGAATACTGGACGAATGAGCGTACAAAGCAAGGTCTTAATTAAAACCTATGTATATTTAAATTTCATAAATATAGGGTGAAAGGCCACAAAAAATATATTTCACTTGATCAAAAATAAGGTTTTTCATAGTATAGTACTCAAAAGTTTTGTGAAAGAGAGTTATCGTAGGAACCTTTGAATATGCGCATTTAACGAGAAGAATCACCAAACATTGCATTGTTTTCAATCCAGTGAAATTTTGGTAGTGAAGCTCACATGTTTTATAAATATTTAGAATAAGTAATATTTTTAATCTTTGGTTATTCTAAAAAAAGCTTGATATCTCCTTAAAAAAATTAGAAGATTAAAAAGGTTCCACAAGTACTGAATATCCGCAATATATATCGCAAAAAACAACACGAACTGCAAATTCTTATTTAATAGGAGCCTCTACCAAAAAATAATTAAAAACTTACATTTATAAAAAGATATTTAGCAAGAACATTATGTTAGTAAAAAATATAATATATCTCCGAAACATTTTACAAATAAGAAGAAAAGTGTTTACAAAGAGTCTTCGTAAGTCATTGAGTTAATCATATTTCAAAGACCATTTTAAAAACTAACGCAGCACATAAATAAATTAATAACCAACTTATTAACAATTATTTATATCAAATAAAAATATGATTTAGGTTTTAACATTAAATGCTTTACAAATAAAAACTAAATGATTAAAACTCATCATGAATATATCTTATATCAAGGAAAATTAAATACCTATAATATTTTTACATTTAATGTAAATTTTGCAAAAAGTCCATTTTAACAGTAATTCAAATGTTGTAAACACATTAGTCTTATAATATGAAAAAAAGTGTATTTACTAAACAAATTTTAAGTAAAAGAACATATTCTACTTATAAGTATGTAACACAACAAATCTTAAAATTATATTCTTGCAGGGATGATTTCTAAATAATTGAAGGCCTAATTGTATAAAAATTGACTCAAGTACCCATGTAGAACTCTTTGTTATGTAACAGTGAAATGTACACAACAAAAACTTAATTTTTAATTTTATGTTGGGTATCCCAATCTCATTATTTACCATAATTTAATAAAAAATATGGTGTAAAAGAAGTAATGTATGTTTTAAGTTGTATACGTTGATTAACCATAAAAAGTGTTGAATAAATATTTTAAAATTCAATCACTTTTATTCCTAATTTTATGTTATAGAATTAATATTTATATTGAATCAAATATCACTTATTTAACTAAAGTAATTTTTAAAATAAAATCTATAATATTCTAGTAATTTAGGATGAATTTATTTAAAATCAATTTGTTCAAAGTATTTACCTTAATATTCTAGAAAAATAGGCTGCTAATTATTTAGAGATCCTCCTAGTAAAAGGAATTGTAAGTTTGTTTGGGTTACATACTTACTTATTGAATTTTATTCGACATTTATTTATTAAATTTACTTTTTTTCGTATTATAAGGTATTGTGTATTCAAATTTCGAATTACTAGCTAAATAATTTTTTTTGTGATGTTTACATTAGATGTAAACATATTGTAGGTGTTTAATTACTACCCATGAATTAAGATAGTTTTTGTGATTTATTACTATCGAAATGTTTGTATTTGTAAAGTATTTCATGTCTAATTCAATTAAAAACAAGACCTAACATGTATTTGATATTTATGTTATGGACAAAGTGATCAACCAGGTAACTATGAAAATTGACTTGGCACTATTCATAGTAACCAAAGCTGTAGAGAAAAAGCAATATATAGATGGTATTTATAATTTGGACCGGGCAGTATGCAAAATGCTAAACACTCTTCTTCGGGCTATCTTAAAAACAGTGCAGTATTACTTCATTGACATGGTGCGATTATTGAACATCCAATCACGTGCCAGTATATCAAAGCCTAACTAACCAAACCTAACTAAACTAACTAAATTAACTACCCTAACTTAACTAACCTAACATACCTAATCTAACCTAACCTAACCTAACTAATCTAATCTATATAATATAGCCTAACGAACCTAACCTACCAGCCTAACTAAATTATCCAACTTGACTTAACTACCCTATCCTAACTAACTTATCCTACTTAACCTAACCAGTCTATCCTAACTAACCTAATTAGTTTTATTGTTTTTTTACATAAGAAGGACCAAAAATTTCAAATTAATTATATGAAAAGTGTAATTAAAAATTATATTGGCCGGAGAGTGTATCTTGTATACTGCGTGGTCAAAATTATAAATTAACAAATATGTATTGCTTTGCATGACTTCTGTGGTCACTATGCATAATACCAGGTCAATTTTCATGCGACCTTTTATTCACTTGGTCCGTACTACAGTAGCCCCCTGGCTTCTTTGGAGCTGACTGACAGCTAACATCTGACAGCTGACAGCTTTGAAAAGTTAGCAGACCAAATTATGTATCCCTACGCCGAATCACATGAACTGCAAAAACATGTGTTTAGCAGCTGTCACTTCTGATGGTCAAAATGTAGGTTTATAACGTCCTTCAGATTCTGTATTACCGTCCTTAATGACTTTTAAAAGTTTGTTACCCACAACTTTTAAAATATCACCCGATATTCTAAAGTAAATGAAGTAAACATAAGAAATATATTTGGGGGAATAAATCAAGAAATCGACGACATTTCCACATCATTACAATGTCCGTTAAATTGTATGATCTAAAGATACATAATGTATTCTATAATTTGTATATAATATAATGTTCCAGATCTAATAGCTCATAATAAAATAATGTCTGAAAATACTTGTTAAACATGTTTAATCATTTATAATCCTAGGCCATTGGTTTGGCACGTCAATACTCTTACCATTGAGCTATACAGTAGTCGTCCTATACCCACCTTAATCTTCACTCATATTTTAAGCTAGATTCTGTAATGTATTGTTCGTTCACGGTAGGAGTTTACCCGGGAAAGGACTTTTTTCCCTACCAGAAATCTATTATATAGTAGGATATTGGTAAGAAAAAAGACCTTTCAGAAGTAAACTCCTACCGTGAATGAAGTATACGTGCGGAAACGTCAGCTAAACATGAGTGATCAATGAAGATCAAGAGCTATCAGATTTTGCCGCCACCTTCGACTTTGGATGGTTTATAGTATGTTTTTAAATTCTCACTATCCTAGAGGTAGAGAAAGTATTGTGATCATAAAAAAAAATCAAAGTCAAAATTTTGATGAATCTCGACGTTTCATGACCCCCCAAATCCGAAAAAGTTGTTTTTGAATTTCCGTCTGTCTTTCTATACCTCCGACTAGAGCCAAAATTATTTTAACGACCGGGCTAAAACTTGGTGTATAGGGTGTTCATAGGGTTGACCCAAAGGGTTTTTGGAAATGGCTATCCAACCCTATATTTAAGAGTAGTTTATTGAAGGGCAAAAAGAAAGAAGGTCGATTTTATCAAAATCGGTTCTTAAGATTTCTTATTAAATTTCATTTATAAGCATTTATAAATATTCCAAACATAATGGCTACTCTCAATATTTCGGTAAAATGACTTTAAAGGCTCCGGTCTGATGGATAAATTTTCATTTTTTAAAATCATTTTTCTGAAACTATTTGATATATGAAATTACCTATCCTTTAAATTATGTAGAACTATTAGTAATATAAATATTTTATTTGAAACAAACTTTGATAAAACCAATAATCTTCAAGCTATACGCAAATACACAAACATATATATGCATGTATATCTATATAATATGTGTGTGTGTATGTTTTGATTTTTCGAACACTAAAGGCAAAGTATTTCAAACGTAAGAAAGTTCTAACCTGAAATGTAAATGGATGTCGACGTCTCATGACTTCCTGAGCTCTACAAAGTGGTATTTGCAATGTTGTTTGTTTGTGCGTCTTTTTAAACTTAAAATTAAGATTTGTTTAGTAAAGGGCGAAAAGAGAAAAAATTGATTTCCTCAAAATCGACTCCAACAATTTTGATTAAAATAAGTATATAGACGTTGATTAAGATTATAAATAAACTATTTTCATTTTCCTATGGAAATGAATTTTAAGGTACTTTACAGAAGCTTAAATTTTCATTGTGCAACTATTTGAGATAATAAATAACTTATCATTGCTAGATTGTAGTACTAATAAAAATAAAAACCTTCTACTTGAAATCTATTTTTATGAAATCAACTGTCTTGGAGATATTGGCAATTATATTAATACAGTTTTGTGAGCTTTAGTTTTAAAGAGATAATACTTAAATTTTAACTTAATAATTCAAATGCCTTAGAGTAATTAAATATAGGTAAGTCTCTCAAAAAGTTTGTTATTTTTACTTAAACCTATTAGGAGAAATATTTGTACAAAAATCATATATCTCCATTTCAGATTCAATAATAGTCATTATTTACATTTTTTTATTGGTCAAAATGTATAAATGTGGAATATAATATTAATAATATGACATGAATATGTGCAACACCTAAAAAAATGTCGAAAATGTTAACTGAAAGTCGAGATTTTAATATGAAGTGTTGACCCTTGTGAACCCAATATTGATCTATTTGATAGGTCCAAACATACAGATGAGGACAATAATTCTTTAAAAATAAAATTATAACAACCGGGACTCAAAATATTTTTTACAAAAGTATATTGCAATTTATGCTTGGGTTTGCTAGTGTTTTACAAATATTACGAGTTTTGAGTAAATATATCCATTTTTAAACAAAAGAGCGAGAAAGTCCTTGCATAGCTCCGTACCAATTATTTTAATTGCCAAAAGCTAGAAGTAACTAATTAATTAGGCGTATAATCCGGATGGGTATTAAGACGCAGTGCTGAAAAGTATTTAATATAATGATAATAAACGTTAAAAAAGTAATTTTATGGTGCACCACGCAGACTTTCTCTCTCTATTATCTTATTACCAGCAATTTGAGACGCTATTCGCACGGGAAGGCTGCATCAAAACTGTCTCCAATTAGGACGTTCTGTATCCAGGTTACAAACTTTTCATAATTCCTCCCTGTGATAATCTGAGATTGTTCTGGCAATCTCAAACAAATTATGGGGTTCAATAAACCGAAATATTTTAAACAAATTATTACTTTGTTTATAAATAGAATGCAGAAACGAACATTGACAATTATTTATTCGTCTAAGAACGATAAATAAGTGAAATAAAGTAATATACATTGTTACAAAATTATTTTGGAAAAAATTGCATTTTATTTAAATAAAGAGAATAGATAAAATAATAAATAGAGCCAGAGAAACATATTGAATAAGGGAACATTATGATTTTCCAAGCTATGCAACCGAGTCATATCCCCAGAAGTTATTTTAATTGTTTATGTTTTTAAAAGTTTTGTGAATTTGAGCCTCATCCAACCCCTAAATTCTCTGACCTCAATTTTAATTCCAAGATTTCGTGGAATTCTGGATTGGTCCCTCTAATTTATAACTAAATTATAAATATTTTGTCACACCGATAAAATGTTGTTATTAGTTTGGCGAATGTTCAGCCCAAACTATATCTCGGGCCCTCTTTTAAATTTTAAACTTGCGTGGTCTTATGGTTATTTGGGGTGGTCCCTATCTAAATTTAATAAAAATTTCAATTTTATGCTCCATCGAAAAGTGTTTGTTTTTTCCTATTAATTTTGTAAATTTATTGATCCCTCCCCATTTTTCGGTCTTTCATTTAAAAATTTTAAAATGTTCAGAAATCTATGGCTATTTGGGATAGAAGTTATGGAAATGACATATTTAAATCTTATACTACACTGAGAATTAGATTGTTCTTTAAATTTGTGATATTTCGAAACCCTTATTTCACTATTCCTCACTTAGTAATGATAAACATTAAACACTTATTTGGCTATAATTATGTGATCACTCTGCCATCCTGGTAAATTTCAATTTTCTATCTAATCTAAAAGTGTTTCCCCTCCTAATTTCTACCTCTTTACCTCCAATCCTCCAGTTGAGTAATAACTTAAAATTTCCATCCTTTTATAATTATTTGAAGGTTTTCTTATACTTATCTGCCAAAAGTCAGTTTTCTAACACATAAGAGTGGTTGTTCCATACACAAATTAATGTCATATTCGTAATATACAACCCAGCCAATTATCAGATAAACGATTTCTTCAAAATCAAAAGAGATGAGATTTCCCGCCTCTTTATGCCTCTCTTTTTCTCTTCCTTATGGGATGAAATTTGAAAAATCATAAAAAAATTTGGCCACCCAATGGTGGAAGGGAGCAACCATTTAAATTTCAAATATTTGTGTTCACTGATTCACAAGCTACTTGATTGAATCTTAAAAACTTTCAACCTTTTTTTCACCCTTTAGAGGTTGAATTTCGCAAAACCCATACTATCTCTTGCCTAAGGCCTGAAAGGAACATGCACGCAGAACTTATAGTTTCCAGACCCAGAGTTTGGATAAATAAGGAGATGAGTGAGTCAGTAGGTGGGTTCAATCCCAGAACTCCTCGTCACCGGTAATCCAGGCCGTACAAGAGTGATGCCTTGGTTCACGTGACCAGAGGTGCCTTTCACCTTTTACATTAAATATATGGAAACATTTACTGAAACCTCGTCTGATTTGTTAAAGGAATGTACTTTACATTGTTGCAGGAATACACCACAAAAGAGAATAAATGAAATAATAAACACCTTTACTAAAACATATAAAAAGAATATCTTGGTCAACCAAAGAACATACCATTCAATTTCCTATTTTCAAAGCTCTGAATAAAACCATCCAGATTTGCTTATAGCTCAGAAATTATTGGTTTAAATAAAATTTATTCCAATTAAGGATTTGTATAGGTTTATATTAATTTATTTTGAATCTAAAATATGTGGGAATATTATAAAAAATTGGAAAATTCCCCTTTCTAAATGACCCTCAAAGTAGTTTTCATGCGATAATGATTGTTACTATTTTGTTTTTAATGGTATGCAATGCCCAGATACAAAATTTAATCAAAATCGTTAAAGCGAATTTAAGTAAAATATATATTTTCTATATTTTACCTTTAGTAAACCACAATTAATCTCAGGGTTGGATATTTGATTCCTAAAATTCCTATGTGGAATCTTTTGGAAACCCTAGATATAAAGTTTTAGGTTTATCAGTAAAATTGTTTTGGCTCTAGTGTGACGCCCACATTGAGCCTAGGAAGCATGCCCAAAAAACAAGCATGAGGTCACAAGAGAAACATAGTTTTTTATTTCAGTTAGTTAAATTACAATGATATAGTAATACTACAGCACATTAAAGGCTTAATGAGCCTACGCTTAGTTTGGCAAAATATTGACTGAGCCACTATGACTTACAAAATATTAACCGCCCCACAGAGGGAACGTTAGAGTGAATGTTAGATGTCTAGATTCAAATTTACCGCCCAAGGGCGCGCTTACATCCATAAACACAAGATGTCTGACATGTTTAGTTTTAATTGCCCATAGCATTACCTGAAGTATAAATTAATTATATAAGAAAAAGTGCTCATAAAATTTTAGCTTTACATTCCTATATATTTGGCGGCCGAATATTTTAAACAGAGATCCCAACAATGGCTGTTGAGCGCTAATCCTAAGTTACGAAGCATAACCTAATATTACAAACAAGTCTTATAAGTGTACAATAAGTTCCGCAAACTCCCGTTGCGCTCATGATAACCTAATCTAACAATTCCAAATAAAATACCTTCATTACTTAGTGAACTTATATCGTCTAAAAATACCCAAGATAATATTAAACGGTTACTAAGATCCGCTAAGATAAAGGCTCGGGCGCACCTACAGTTAATAAGACGTACTAAGTCAAACATGAATTCCCCTAGAAAGTTACTATTATGAAACCGTGGTTCACCCACGCCAAATCAAATTAAAGTCCCCATTCATTAACATGAAAAGAAGCGCCAAACAGTAATTTAGAATAATATTCCTCCCATATTTAAAGCCAAAGAGAATTTTGATAAATATCCCCAAATATTAGTTATAACCCAGCGCCCTCACCTGGTAAGAGCCAGTGATACAATGAGTACCATACAAAATGACACCTGCTGTTATATAGCATAAACAGGTCTTAGAAGTTTTCAGTAGAGGGGGAGAGGAAGGGAAACACATGGAACAAAAATAAGGGTGAAGACTAGCGCTCTGGGCGTATCACGGACATCCCAGTAATTACTAGGCCAAGCTTGAACATTCCAGGGGCGGATGTTCGCTAAGTCAAGTTGACAACTGGATTGTTTAGGGGCTGGGCGAGGCGCTGATTTGTTTCGCGTCTCAGTCAGTCTTCTTTATCCAAGCCACGGGAGTGGATGTGTTGTTGCGTGCATGTGCGTCCCATTCGATGGGGAGAGGTCTCGATCAGACTTGGTGAGACTTGGTGAGAGTTGGTGAGCCTTGGTGAGTGAAAAGCCTCCATATTACACTAGACTGAGATACAGACACACAGGCGGCATCGTGAAAAATAGTTTTTCGGGATCAAGGGGACATGAAACATCGACCCTTATCAAAATCTTGTTCTAGAATTTTTTTGATGATCACAATTGGTAAGAAAGTATCATTAAAAGTAGATTACAATACTATATTAGAGGGGTGGCCTTCTACATGTCCTTTCGGAGCCACAATAATTTAGGTAGGACTATGAAGAGCTACACCAATGTTAAAGGTTGTGCCCTCTCCAACACAAACTACATTTATACACATAGAAGCTGTTCATTGTTCTTTCTCATATTTAAGGACCAAGCTCACTCCCGGACAGTCAACCTGTTTTTGCTTATGAGTACATTTGACAATTTGTTTACTAATTTTTTTTCAAGTTGTGTTATATCGGTTAAAAACGTAAATATCAAGATGGGTATAGAGGCCTTAAGACAAAGTGGAAAGGGTAATTTTATTTTGTTGAAAGACATAGCCAATTTGTGCCTGATGTGAAATAGCACTGGCGCAGTTCAAGGCCAGTAATCTTAAGCGTGATTTTGACACGTATGAAAGTATTTTCAGCGAAGAATTCCATGATTTTTTCGTTCTAAGGCGAAATAAATGCTTATCTTTAAAAGTAAAACTTCATAATCAGAGTAGATTAATGTCCATATTCACTAAGATGGCAGATGATACAACCAAGACTGTGTGTTATTTTAGCATTTAATGTTTTACGGGCAAAGCTTTTTTGCACTTAAGGAGAATTTGTCAGTAAAAGTATTGCACAAATAGTTTCTTTAAAATCAATATGGTAAAAACTGCAAAAAATGATTGAACAAATGCACGTCTCCAAGCATACAATTAAAAATATAGTTTATGCTCTCAGTGTTGATATTTTAAATAAATTTACAACGTAATTTGATTAAATGCGCTGCATTGTGTTAGACTTTTGATGAATCTACAGATATTCAGAAGAAAATAAAATTATCTTTATTTGTCCACTTTGTATCACACAACCTGGACGCGAAAGAAGAGTTATTAGACTTTATAGCATTAAAGAACACATCTTGTGGCTCTGATATTAAATACTATCTCGATTATGCACCTAAAAAAAAGCCTCAATCTCGAGTGTAAAGAATGTCAGTACTGCAACCTAAGGTGCTCTAGCTAAGAGAGGCAGAACAAAAGGGCTTATAGGAGTTTTATAAACTGATGTATTTCTGATTCCTCCCTTTACATATCTAGCAGCCAGGTATCTTACGTTTGAGACCATGGGAACGTTGTCTTGAAAATGGTCAAATATAATCATTCAAATTTAAAAAAAAAAACACGCATTTCAAAGTCTTTGTAGATTAACTCAACAGTGACGAGTTTCCTAATGACTTGTCGTGGCTTTGCTTGGTAAGGCGGCTCTCATTAGCCAGTGTACTAAACTAGTTTTTGCTGTTGTTGCATCCAATAAAACAATTTCTTAAAGAGAAGGAGAAATACTTCCTTCCTTCCCTCAACTTTAGGTCACTCAGTGGTTGCTAGAAATGACCATTTTTTCAGGTGTTATTCAGGATTTACAGCCAAATAATATATCACTGGCAGGCAAAGGAAAACTAATATTAGCTCTAGCATGAACGATGTTCAGCTTCCACAACAAACTGCAACTTTTTCAGATAGACTTGGAATCTAACATTTTAAATCACTTCCATGGTCTGAAAAAAAAATTCTTACAACATTTCCTGCTGTAGAACTGTTAACAGAAGCTTATATTTGAAAATTAAATTGTTTATTCAAGAATTCAATGTTCAATTCTGAAAACCTTCGAGCACTTGAGGCATCATTTGCCTTTTTGGGGAATCCTTTTCTTGCTGACGTGACGGAAAGTGGTTGTCCTATTTCAAAGCAAACTGTGGTTGATTCAGCAACTGTAGATTTGGAGAGGATAAAGGACCTAGACAAGTAAAACAAAGTGTTTCTATTACTGAGTTTGTGATGCATGTCACGGAACAAAAATATCCCGAAGTAAAGAAATGTTCTAAGAGGATGCTCTCTATTTTTGGTACAAACTATTAATATAAAGCAATATATTCTTCACTTAAATTTATTAACTAAAATATATATATATATATATATAACACTTGACAGAAGTTCATTTAAAGCAACTAGTGAGAGCTACTTTAACAGATAAACCTTCTTTTAAGCAGCTTACTACTAAGATGAACACTAGAAAGTCCTTGACGAGTAAATTAATTAAGATATATATTGTTTGTGATAACGTAATTTGAAAACAAGGCCTAAACTTCATTTTATTTTTACTTTGCAAAATAAAATATGTTTTTTATATTATAATCGAGTGTATGTCAAATAAAAATTGTTCCATCACAGTGATTAATCTTACTGGCCTGTTTTTGCCCTTTTTTGATATGTCAAATTTGCTGTCACACTTAAATCAGCAAAATATGACAAATTATTTTAAAAAATACGTTCAAACCAGTATTAGTTTATGTTTTTTTTACTAAATTTGTTTAAAAATATATTTTATGTTATTAATAAGTACAAAACTTTTGTGTTGAGAAACATTTTCAATTTTTTGTATATATATATTATTTTTCATTGTGGAAAGAGCCGCATGATGGGTGCTCGCAATCCGCACGTGGCTCACGAGCCACGTTGTGGGACCCCTGCTATATTAGTTCACTGTTGATAAATTGAAGAGCTTTAACCATTTGGTAAATATGAGAACAATTTCTCTCAAGAAGAGCTAAACAATCACTGTTTATTTTTTTGTGGCCGTAGAAATACTCCCTCTCCAGTGTTTCCAAAGTGTAAACACGTAAAAAAAAGTTGGAATGATAAAAGTAAACCTACATAATATATATAAATTCAAGTTAAATAAAAAAATATGTTTTATTTATGGGCATGAATAATTATGGTTGCGTAAAGAAGGAAATGAACCCGTATTATCGTGGAGAACGTAAATAAAAACACCAGTAATGTATCACACTTGGAAAATCATCTCACTGCAGACAGTCGAGAATCGAGCTTTTACATACCCAACACTTGAAATCCAATCTCTTGCGATACTGACGCTTTAGATAATTTACGATTACAATGGGGGTATTTGTAGCATTAAATTTAAATAAATAAAATTAATATTTATTTTATAAAGTCTAGTATAATTATTTTATAAGGTTGATCATCTAACTAAAATAAAGTGAATATTGTAGCCTTTAGTATCCTCAACCGATATGTTAGGGTAAAAGCTATCGTTATTTTATTTTCGTTTTAACTTTATTATTATTGGATAGATATTATGCTAAATATCAATAATAAATAATCCCTTAAAATAATTGAATAAAGAAATTTAAATATTTATTTTATGTAATACCTTAAAGTATTTTACAAATATAAAATTAATAATTACAACAACTTATCGAAACAATTTTATTTTAGACTATTTTTTTTTTAATCTAAGAATATTTTGTTTTTCATAAATTCAATACTCGGTTAACGTAGGTGTTGTTTAAGATATTCAAATTAGGAGAGAAGGCACCACGTTTGCTTAATGGAAAGATGTAAAGCCCCGTTGTAATATAATCACATCAAACCAAATAATTAAGGAAACATGAAAAATACTGTTAATAAAAATTATCTTTATATGCTGTATCACAGCCTATTGGTGAAACAATATTAAAATAAAAGGACATCAGTTTAAAAACTAGTGATGTAACCTTATAAAGTTCCTTAAACTTTAAAAAAATCTAAACAAAAATGGATCTAACATTGGTATTAAAAAAAGTTATCATCAATTCTTGACATTTAAAGGTCATTCACTCCTCTCTCACCTTTACCTTAGTATTATTAAATATGCGTGGGCTAAGACCCTTCACGCTATGTTAGACCAGATTAACTCTCCCCAATTTCCCTTTCTCTTAAAGATGAATGTTACGTCAACCAACCAAATACCAGAATGAGAAGCTTTGCGAATGGAAAGGGGCTAACAGGCTATGTTTTAGAAAGGAAACTGGAAGACGACGTCATCTGTGGTTGTTGTTCTGGTAAGCAGGCAGGCAGAACCTACTCAGAACACCATGTCATGTCTAGGAGATATGACAAGCCGCATATCCTTTCTGACAGCTTTTCATGCACGTGATTCGCGTATTACGACCCAGTGAAGTAGCCACCCCCCTCGGTCCTTTCCATCAACCGGCATCAACGTCTTTACTCTTAGAGCCTAGACGCAGAGCTCCTTATGTGGTTAAACAGGGTACAACTGTCTCCCAAGTGTGGTTGCACACCTCCGCGTCGCAGTATTACATATACGAATACATTTACGCTTGGATCCAAAAATGCAGCAGTACAGGCACCTTCACAGTGTAGAGGTTTGTTGACACATCAACTTATTCCATACACAATTGGAGTTTATTTTGGTGTTATTAGAGAGGGTTTTTTTTTTCTGAAATGAGAAAGTGCACGCTTAGCATTTGGTATGTATGCAGAGTATATTTATTATATTTCTGGTAAAAAGGTGGTTTTCTTACTATCTCAAGAGTAATATGAATAAAATTCCTTAAAATTTACCTTCTTCATTATGTTCTCATAGGTTATATCTCTAATTTATAAGTTGGACTTGGTGGGCATGTGGTAAAGAGATCGCTTCAGAAATCGATGCTCGTTGGTTTGATCCTAGATGAGGATGACTTATTTTACTTGAGCAAAATATTCCATGGCACAACTTACTTGAAAGGTGAAGTAAAGCCGTTAGTTCATGTCGATTGTGGCATGTAAAAGAACACTTGAACGAAACTGAAAATACAATTCCTGTTAAAATTATTAAGCCCTTTCGCTCTCCCTTATAAAAATTCTTGTTTTCTTATATGATCATTACGTTCAGAAAGTGCAGGTCGAATACCCCAAATAAATTAAAAATATAAAGTTGAAGATACACAAAAGATTGACCAATAACCCTCCCTTTCGTATCACCATAGAACAGGGGCCAACGAATCAAACATCGTAAGCTACCGGTGGATATACTAGGTGTTTATTTGTATTGTGTTATTTTGTGATATGGCAATTTACACCACTAATTTAGAATACGAGGTAAGTTGGCCACACTGTAATTATACCCACGAGCACAATTATCGCGTTTCTAGGCCGTGGCTGATTGGTGTTCGTTTACAAATAGTTTGTTTCTCCAACTTTTAATGAACGAGATTAAGTTATTTCTTATTAATCGAACAGTAATGGGTACAAATCAAACACACGTATCGTTCATTCTAGTTGGGAAGAGGAATACTTATTCACGAAATATAATGTTAAAATGTGTTTTTTTTTGGGCATCGCAGGTGTAAATATAACAAGAAATATAAGTCAAAACAGTTTGAAGTTTTAAAAATATCCCCCTTACCAATGTTTTTAGACCAGTGCCTTAGTAAATAATCAAGAGCCAAAAAATTATGGTAATTTGTTTGAACGATTGAAACCACAAAGAATTATGTTACAGCATGATTTTCAATCCTCCTTGGTTCAATTTCCATGTTGATAATCTGACGTGTTGCTCTAGGCCCGTTCACTGTGTAAAGACTTTCACATTGAGAGAAATGTGTTACTTTCTCCAAAAAAAAACCTTAATTTTTGGGAAATCTACCATGTTTAACCAACTTTCTGTTTGAAAAAACTATTAAAAGTGAAATTCAAAAGGGGTAAAATATTGGCTTACTTTATCAGCCTCCTTTCCTGGGTTTTGATTATCTATACAAGGATTGTCCAACGTTTTTCATCCCAAGGATCAAATCAGACTATCAATTTGCACCTTGGGCCGGAAATATATTTAGTAATCCCAAAAACTTAATAAAGGTCTAAAATTAACCCTTATTTAATTAATTTAAGGTATTTAATATGCACTTTCTGAACCAATTGATTATATCTTAACACGAAAACTTTATATGATCGAGAACGAAAGGGCCTACCAATTTTGCAAGTTAAGGGGCCGGTCAACACTCGTTCAACCATAAAAACATGGTATTACAAAATAACAGATTGTGACAAAACCTTTCAATAGATTTGAATTCGGTTTTCACCAATGTAAAGGGATTTATATTGTTTAGAACAAAGACTCTATATAACTTTTAATAATCATACTAACTAAACTTTACAATGAAAACTATGACATTTTCAGTCTCACAATATTTTGCTTATAATAACTTCATTAAGTTAAATATTCAAAATTGGATTTTAGTATATAAAGCAGAACTATTTTTACTTCAATTTTCTTGAAATAGAATTTTTATTTGGTGTTTTAATTTTTATCTTAAATGAAACTACATTAACAAGATTAATATGGATGTATGTATTAATGTTGGAAAAAGAAGAAATCACAAGGTTAGATATTGTTTTTTTTCCTTGTCTTAGCTATTTATTTATAATTTATTAGTTAATTACTTAACTTTAAAGGCTTATTTATAAAATTAAAGTTTGGTTAACTTTGTGTTACTCTACTTGTAGTAATACCTGGAATTCCTTATACCGTTTGGCAGTTTACAAGGACCTTCCATTTACAGCGTTGCCACGATCGTTTTAGAAGTGACGAGACAAACCATTTATCCCAATATTTTGAGAATCTAAAATTCTCTTCCCACTATCTTAAATCAGAAATAGGAATCAATGTATTCGCCTTAGAGTGGTGGGCGTACAATTTAAGTATCGATATTTGAGGCACTAGAATAGTCAAACAGATATCCGCAAACACCTTGTGTACTTTTTAAACATTCATGGGCTGAGATGTGAGTGTGTGTGTCTGTGTCCACGCATGCACACGCACAAGAGGGGAGTTGGGAGACCAGTGCTCTTATTGTTCCTTTCCTCTCTCTTTGCTTATCTCAACGACCACCCTTTTGAAAGGTAGTAGGTATTGTAGTTTAGGTTGAGGCCTAAAGTTGACAGTAGGAGCAGTAAAATACTTATTGATTCAAACCCATTTTTAAAATGTATTCGTTGCGCATGGTGGGCACATAATTGAATATTAATTTTTTAAATAATTAATTTAAAATATTTTTTATATTTTCTAAGCACCTCGTCTTACTAACTGTTCACATTGAATAAATAGCTCATATTATTGTATTCAAAAACAAATTAACGTATGATCCGAACCCGAAAATATGGATGAACATTAGCTAGTAATAGTAAATCTATATAATTAAATAAAGACATATACTTGTTTTTAAACTATTTACTTTTACTGTACTTAATATTATTTAGAACTATATTGATTAAAAATATAAGCCTTTTTACTTTCTCATAGGCTAAACAAGTTATGGTAATATTTCTATGATGGCCTTAATATATCTCAATATAATAACGGCGTTATCTAATAAACTTTTTAAATGAACGAAAATGTATGTGAGATCATGCCTTCATTTTCGTTACAGATATTCAACAACATCTGTTGATATCACTATGTGAAAAGGTTTTAAATCCATGTTTCTACTGAAGCAATATTTTATTTATTTGGGTCAATAAAGTTTATATAAAAACTAAAAAACACTGGACTTTTCTCGCACCTCCTAAACTCCCCCCCTTGAAAACATAGAATAATGTAATATGTAACCATTCTGAGGTAGTATGTGCCCTCCACGTTTAGACTATTTTGCAATGTTATAGGTATAGGAGCTCTTGTTTCTGCCTTCAAGCCGGTATAAAGTGTAATATGTAACTATTTTGAGGTAATAACTGCAATTTCTCTAGGTACAGAATTTAACGTTTAATGAAGAGTGAAAATAATACCAGAGCAAGTTTTCTCTATCTCATTGTGTTTATTCACTAAATGGGCTCAATTGATACAATTATACATAATTCAGAATGGAGAAAGAGTCTCTATATATATATATCTAGTCACTCTGAAAGGGGAAAGAGTAACAAAATACTTAAAACTAAAATAAGTACAAAGTTGAACACTCTGAGCACCTATTTTGGATTCAAACATTCATTCAGGCTTCAGAGACTGCCTGACATGAGATTATTTTGGTTTTTAAAATAAATTTCTAGACCTAAATAGTGATAAATAAAGATAAGCTTTCATCTAAGATCCCAGCTCTTCACTCTGGAGCGTGTCCGGCTTCTTGTGATGCAATTTTGTTGTAGATTGAGCGATGCGTGTGGACTTTGTAAGTACCACACTCACCAGGGCTATCCATAGGTGGGGAGGGGGGTTTTAACCCTCAACCCCCACTTAAATAATTACCTTTTCAGTGTGTTCATAAAATGAAAGTTAAATTCCTTACTAATAATGTTCACCTTCAAGCTCCTTACCATGCAGAACCACCCCTCGCTCCCTCCCCCACTCCCTGAAATAAATCTTTGGTTACGGGAGTACCTCACACACAGAGTGTTATGTAATTATGTACAACCTTAATTAAGTTATAGACTATTTTGAAGAGACACTATAAATTGAATTGCTAAGCCCAGTAAGATACAAAGGCTGGTTTCTTCTATTCACGATTTAGCTATTGAAAGTTAGATCTAAAAAAAATACAAGTCGATTAAATTAGATCTAAAAAAATATTAAAAATTTAATAAGTCAAACAAATAATTAAATCATGCAAATGCAAAACTATGTTTCAATATTTTAATATGAACTAGTCTGCTAGTGGAATCAAATATAAAAGTTAGAATAATACTAACAAATATTAAAAAGTAAATCATGTCAGATCGTTTAAACATAATCCGCATAGCTTTGTGGGCCGCTGATTTAATGGCCCTAATTTAGATTATAGAGGATGGGAGAGCACAGTGAAAGTTCTTTCTTCTTCCCGCCTTCAGTCCATCTGGCAGAGATCTAAACCTCAAGCACATGTCACCTCTCCCCATTCTAGTACATTCAGATAGTGTGAGAAATCTAACAAATTATGTGTAGCCTTTTTTTATTTCTTTTAACTTAATTAGGATAGTTAATATGTGAAGTCACAAAACTATCAGACATAGTTAATATATGTTTGCTTTTCTTCTTTGCCTTACATAGAACCAGTAAAACACTATGCTTATGTATGTCAGTAGCCCACTCATGCTGTCAAAAGTCATTGAATTTAAATAAATATTGATTGACTGATTTGCTAACTTTTAAAGTCACAATTATTCTAGACACCTTATTGCATAATATTGCTAGGTGTTTTGTGAAAAGTAAATTATTATGGACAATAATAGCATAAAAACCATATGACAACCTTCCTGAGAACTACATAATCAGTCTAGAGCAACACATTGTTATTTCTTATGAATGGGTTTTATTTATTTTTTCTATTTTATTTAGAGTATTTAATTTGCACTTTCCGAACCTCAGTTTGGTTTTTCTTCTTCGGCCACTGACCTACTAGGCCTGTCGTGGCCTACACCTGGGTAACGGGGCTGCCACCTACAGGTTCCCAGGTAAACCTTTTTGTGGTGGTATCCTTCAATAACTGAAGCTACAAATGCTGACAATGACTCAGCTCTTCGTCCCCAACTCTTATACTCTCATCCGACCAACCTGGGAGCCAGCTGGCCAGACTCTTCCAAGCTTGTTGGTTTTGGCCCTGATCAGCATCCTGTCACTCTTCTGAACCTGACCTGGCTTCCGCTGGGGTTCTTCCCAACTTCCACCAATCTGCTCAGGCCCCGAGGTACACCACTTAGCGGTGAGGACAAGATTTAATAAGAGAGGCTAAGCGGGGCCCACCAGGTAGGAGCCTTGTATTGCGCATCACTATCCCATATATAGAATGGTGGAGAGATAGAGGAAGATAGAGGCATTTTACAAAGCAGACCCGGCCACAGACTGGAAAAAGTTGATGATGATGACTTTCTGAATCAACTGATTATATCAAGCTCAGGCCCCGAGGTACACCACTTAGCGGTGAGAACAAGATTGAATAAGAGAGGCTAAGTGGGGCCCACTAGGTAGGAGCCTTGTATTGCGCATCACTATCCCATATATAGAATGGTGTAGAGATAGAGGAAGATAGATACATTTTACTAAGCAGACCCGGCCACAGACTGGAAAAAGTTGATGATGATGACTTTCTGAATCAACTGATTATATCAGCACACGACTTCTAAACTATCTAAAATCCATAAGTCACACCACCCAGTACTCAGCCGTTAATTTATTCACTATCAAAGGGTGTAGTAACAACACTCCACCAATGATACATTTATCAGCCATGCTGGTAATTGAACCCAAGACACTTAGCTCAGCAGGCAGACACGCTACCGACTGAGCTATGGCATCGGACATAATGGGATCCAAGTTTGCCTTTGCTTCTGAATGAACTGGAATAGAATGTTGAAATATAATTAAACCAATTGGAAAAATAGGTGTTCTACTTGAATAAAATATTACTGTCATGCAGTAGCCTACTGGACTAAACATAATAGCAAAGGTATTTATTAATCAAATAAAATGCCTAGATAGCACCCCTAGACCATATAAAATGCAACCTAGAGGCTATCTACAATAATATGGGTGCAACCGACAGCTAGCAGAATTTTTACAGTAAATATTTGTTGAAAGTGGCAGTAATAGGACGCTAAATATTCATCCTATTTTAGGTTCTTTGTTTTTTATGGTGCAATATTTAGATATTTTATTAACATTTAATACACGTTCACAATAATACGTAAATCAGATGACACCAAGATTTAGTAATTTTAAAAACATTAAAAATTACATCTAAGTTAATCAAACCTTCCCAACGGCTAGCTAAAACTAATTTCAGAATGTAAATATATATGATGTGCAACTTTCCTGTGAACCTATGTGGTTAAGAGGACAGTGAGTATTGGCAATATAAATAGCTTTCTTTGTGATACTAATATATTTTTACATTTCATTATTATTACTACACATTCAAGCAGATGTCTAACTGAACAATACTCATATAACCTATTCCGATAATTTAGAATAATTATTAATAGGCCTATATGGACTAAAGTTAAAACAAAACTATTTTGACATATTTAAAATATTGATTAACTTTGTGTTGGCTCGCCTAGTTTGCATTAGGCCTATTATGTTGACTCATTGTGATTACATCATCGTCTCGAATGTAACTGAACTTGTTTAAATGGTAAATCTTATTGTAAATTTACTAACACATGAAAGGTTCAGTTGAGTTTGCATAGGTAGGAACCATAAAAATTATATAAGTAAATAATGAAGGTTTGAAAGCTATATTTTTATCAAAATAATTATTTTCAATAGCAATTAATTTAGCGTATATTTAAGACATGGTTTTCTTTTAAACATGGTTGTGGCGGTTTCAATCAGTTCAGTTGTAGTCAAGATGTGTATACTATAGCGTCTTTGGATTAAAGGGCTATATGTGCCATTAGAAATTATTATTTTTATTTAATAAACTTCTATCCCCTAATACAGTAGTTAATTTATTAAATGGCCAATAATAAAAAGTTTAATTCATTAGTAAGCGCACTTGAAAGCTTAAACTGAGTCAATTTAATAAAATATCATTATAATAATTTATATAGGCCTACAAACTATGTTGGCCTATTATTTCCATGACATCAATAGGAAAAACCAACTTAACAATAGTTCAACAAACTGGATCCTAGCATTTTAGCCTAACACAAATATGTACTATACCTATTAAACAATGGCCTAAGTTAACTACCGATATTGTTTTTCTAACTCTCAAAATTTATGTTTTGGTTTATAAGCCTTGTTGAAATCCCATGAAATTATATTATCAAACATAATGTGACGATTTTGAAAGAATTTGGTGCACATGTATTTTATTTCTATGATAATTGCTTCATGTTTTTAAGTTATGTAAACAGTGGTTTAAAAATTCAAATCTTGTGATAAGACTTAAAGCCCCAACACAGACTTTTTTTCATAGGTCCATAGTCCGCAGTCCTTAGGACATTATATTCGCGGCCAAAGAGTCTATATCCATAATCATGTGACCGTGCCAACCAATTAGATAGTCAAAATACTTTGTCCAATAAAAATGTTAAAAAGAGATTAATCCACAGACAAGGTGCATGCACCAAGCAGTCAGCTGATAAATAAAATAAACTTACTATATAGCAGTGGGTACTCAAAAGTTCATTGCCATATTCACATAAGAGCACCCACCACCTATCACTATACTAAGCGAGTTCTATCCAGTCCCCCTCACTACTCCCTATATCTTTCAGGTCCATTATAATATTATCCTCCCATCTTTGTGCTGTATATAAAATAAATTAGGCTAAAAAACTTTCGCAATTAATATATTTATAGCACATTTTGGATAGAGAACGCCTACACAATATTTTGAGATAGTCGAATTAAAAAATCCACAAAACCGTGCGGCTTTATAGATTAGTTCTATATCTTTCACAAAGAGATGGTAGTCATTAGAATATTCTAATTGTGAGATTAAATAATCATTTCTGAAGATGATTAAAATGCCTCTTTGAAATATTCACGGCATCTTGGTTAGGTACTACTGCTTGCCCCTATATACAAGCATGACAACTTAGCATGAAACTAATTAGAATCCTTATCTATTTAATTCAAATTTTCGTGAAGTTGTAAA
>CABFOW010004217.1:0-59850 GCA_902141385.1 Timema californicum
TCTTACACATCAGATTCCAGTGGGCACAACCGCAGAGACGGTAAGCATTCTACAGTTATAGACCAAACTTTGATTACATATATTTCTGAGACCAAATTGACAGACTAAAAGAGGCTTTTAGTAATAGTTCCGTAAAGTGTTATCGGCCCTTATAAGGGCCAACAACAGAAGAAAAATGGACAAAAATACTGACCATACAAGGGCTCATAAAAAAGACAAATAACTCAAGATTCTTCTAGAGATATTGATGTTGAGGCAGACCTAACAGATGAAGAGATAGGATCTGACAATGAGTTTGTTGCAGCAACGATACTTAAAAGAAAACTTATATTTAATAACAAGGAAGACAAGCCTCCAAAGGAAATCAGGGTGACCAAAAAATTCCAGACTTTATCAGACAACGAGGACAATATGAAAACACTGGACTTACCGAACACTAACTCCCAGTAAAACACCGCAGATACCCAAGAATTCAAAACGAAATTACCCCCAATAGTAATTTCAGGGACGGCCAAGTACTCGAACATTGTTAAAACAATTAAAGCAACCATGGCAAGGACATTTAAAATTTTCTACATCAAAGACGACCTAAAAATTCACACCAACACCCTAGAGGCTTTACAAACCATGCTAAAAAAGACTGTCCAGGAATATCACACGTACATCTTGCCGAGGGACAAACCCCTCAAAGCAGTAATAAAAGGACTTCCCCCAAATATGATAACAGAAGAAATTAGAGAAGAACTTCAACTATTGGGTTACTCACCAACATACGTGCGGCAGTTTACATCGCACACACAACACGAAAACAGTCCACACGACCAGGTCAAACTTCTACCGATTTTTCTATGTACCCTGACAAGAAACTGAAAAAAATTTCCAGCTGTTCCAAGAGTCATACATTAACAACACTGGAGTGAAATTAGAGCACTACATACAATCTCAGATTTATATTCTCCAATGTCATAGATGACAAAAATTTGGTCACTCAAAAAAATAACTGTTCAAACAAGCCTTGGTGTGTCAAGTGCTTGATACCCCACTTGACCGCTGAATGCCCAAATAAAGACACAAATACTCCAGCAAGCTGTGTTAATTGCGGAGGAAAACACACGGCAAATTACTCTAAGTGTCCAGAGTACCAAAAACTAGTCGAAAAAAAGATAGAACAGATACAACAGAAACTCTTCACTCATACACAAAAGCTGTCTACAAACGACAAGGACGTTCCTTTACTACACAATAAACCAGTGGCACCTACCCGTTTTAACTTGACACCACGCAGCTACAGGGATACCATAATCAATAGAAGGGACGCTCAACATCAAACAAAGGCACACGAGAAAACCACCCCGTTTGACTTCAAGGAGATAATAAACATACTAAAAGAGATAAACATCTGCGGACTTATAAAACATCTCAGACCATATCTCACAAAAAATTAAACAGGCTGAAGACAAAACATCCAAACTAATAATACTACTAGAAGCAGCCACGGACTTTTTCCTCAGTGGAGATGATGAATAATAATACCTTGAAAGAAAAAAAATCATCTAAGGATCCTAATCTGGAATGCCAATGGAATTCTGAACCATAAACACTAACTTTAACAGTTACTAAGAACCTATGGTATTGACCTGGGCCTCATATGTGAAACTCACCTACAAGCTAACAAACGACTGAACATCGCAGGATACAGTATATACAGGACAGACAGACAACATGGAAGGGGAGGGGGTACAGCTGTCCTTACAAAACACCACTTACCACACTACAGGGCAGACAACTATGACTCACAAAACCTCGAGGCCATAACGGTTACAATAAACACCAAATTCAGCCATATCAACTTCGTGGCCGCTTAAAACCCACCGTCCAAGAGGCTACTAAAACAAGACTTAGATAATGTCACGTCAGCCGACAACTTCTTCATATGCGGCGACTTAAACAGTAAAAATACATTATGGAATAGTCGAATCACAAACACCAACGGACATATACTGGAGGAGTACTCAAACGAAACAAACTACAACATACTAGCACCAGATACACCCACCTACTATCTCGGAAACTATCTCCATAGACCGGATATAATAGACATAATTCTAACCAACCTAAAAATAACACCAGACTCGATAACAGTACTTCAAGAGCTTGACTCAGCCCATAACCCACTACTATGTGAATGGGAAGTCAACCTTGAACATCAAACCAACTGGCGCAAACCAAAATTAAGCACCACCGACTGGAATAAATACAAATTGGACCTACAAGTAACCCTACCAAGGAACACAGACATACATACTGAGCAAGACATCGACGCAGCCATAGACTTATTTACAACAGCCCTCCAAGAAATCTATAAGCTCAACACTACGTCATCACAAAAACAACATGAATTCAAAATTGACCACCCTGAATTAAGCTATTTGCTAGCCCTTAAGAGGGAAGCACGTAGGGACTGGCAGAGACTGAGAACTCCTAACGAACGCATCAGATACAACAGACTCAAGGCAATAGTAAAAATAACAGTCAACCAAATTAGGAAAAACCACTTTAATATATTTGTTATTGACACAGCCATAAACCTGCAGAAAACCTGGACCCTAACCAAAGTACTTAAAGGGACTTCAAAAAGATCCAACATGCCAGCCATCCACGGGCAACTGGGAATGGCTTACAACAGCGGGGACAAATCAAAAGCAATAGTACTAACTCTAGAAGATCAATTTAAGCCTAATCCCATATAAGACGAAAATTTCAACAGAGAAGTCACCAAATCAGTCAATAACTTCATACAGCGACTCATAACAGAGACACCAGCCCCCGTCACAAAAAAAAGAGCTCCAAGCCACTATCAAACAGCTAAAACAGAATAAGGCCACAGGACTAGACGGAGTAAAAAACGAAATTATAAAAATCATACCCAAAACAGCAATTGACCACCTTACACTAATTTTCAACGCAGCCCTTAAAATTGCATATTTCCCTAATATCTGGAAAGAGGCTAAGGTGGTTACCATTTCAAAACCTGGAAAAAACGCCATCCTCCGTCAAAATAGGCGCTCTATAGGTCTATTAAACATGGCAGGTAGATTATTTGAAATACTGATACTAAAAAGACTAAAAAGACACACAAGAACACAAGATAATTCCGGACCTTCAATTTGGCTTCAAAAGACACCATTCAACCATCCACCCATTACTGAACTTCACTGAAGACGCCACTGAACTCCTTCAACAATCGCGAATATCTAATAAACATATTTCTTGTCGTAGAGAGAGCGTTCGATAAGGTATGGCATCTCGGCCTTATCCAAAAAATGATAAACTATAACTTCCCACATGGCGATATAGATCTGATTTACAACTACCTTAATAATAGACCATTTCAAGTATCTGTCGAAGGCACCCTATCGGAAAGAGTACAATTAGAGGTGGGAGTACCGCAAGGGTCAGTGCTTGCTCCCTTCTTGTTTATCATCTACGTGTCAGACGTCCCGACTAAACCGAGAATGACTATAAGACTTTTTGTCGACGATACTTTGATATACACCAGGTAAAGGAACATCTACTACGCCTCTTTAGCAATTCAACGTTACTTAAAGATTTTTGAATCCTGGCTCTCCAAATGGAGAATCAGAGTAAATGCAACCAAATCAACAGCACTAGTCGTATCCAGAAGAAGACAGAATACCACCGGAAAAATGTACGATATACCAAGAAGAAATTCCATTCAAGACTGACACAAAATACTTAGGCATACATATAGACAAGAAGTTAACATGGGCAAAACACACCACTGAAACCAACAGGAAGGCAAAGGTGTTTTTCATTCAACTTTACCAGCTTCTTAAAGGTAGTCAACTAAGTCAACAAACAAAACTTACGATCTACAAATGCGTGATACAACCGATCATACTTTACGGCCGCGTAGTATTGGGCTATGCAGCCAAGACCCATCTCAGCAAACTCCAAACAACCCAAAATAAAATACTCAGGACTATACGGACAAGAATCGAGCATCTACTCACAATGACAAAAAGCAAGACACTCGCCGAACTCTTCCATGAAAAGAGAAACCGGTTTTATGAACATGTAGTAAACCATGAAAGCCCCATCATTAGGACACTAGGTAATTACGACCCGCAGGAAGAAAGACCATATAAATGGCCAAGGCTAGAGTAAAGAGGCAACACGATAAAAAAAATGGTAAAGTAAAAGGTAACAAGGTAAAACGGTAACGGTAAAAGGTAACACGGTAACATTCACAACCTCATAATCATTCCATCACTCATAAAAACAAATCATCCACTTCTCACCATCATTCCATGATGATAAGGGCTAGCGTATGCTGCCTGTAAATCGCAAAACAATACTGCCCTTTCGCAGGTGACCTATCTTGACGCTTCTGTCAGGGTGGACATCCTGAGTTGGGCTACAACCAACCCAAAAGGTGTATTTTGTACAATTAAATCAAAGGTAACAAGTCATGTAATGCTAAGCTCATGCAACGAGGATAAGCGTCTGTGAAACCAACCTGTAACTCGCATAACAAATCAGCCATCACGTCCTCTACTTGTCGATGACTCTATTGACAGGTGGGGGAGATAAAGGCAAAAGGGGAAACTCATAATGGGTTTTCTTACTTTTTTCCTAGCAAAATGTGAACGATATATTATTGTATTTCAGCTCATTGCTCTTAATTTCAGAATGGCGACTTAACAAAAGACACAGTAGCCCTATGGCTTCTTTGGTGTGGACTGACAGCTGTCATAAGTCAGCTGTGAGCTGTCAGTCAGCACCATAGAAGCCATGGGGCTATTGTAGAATATCTAAACCAGAGAAGTCCTCATGAGGAACCAACGTGTTTGATTGAACGCCAATAATTATTTCCCAAGTTGTGAGGGCCTGATACCTAATATTCAGGACATACTTCAACCTTGACGCTTACAATTCAACGCTTGAGTACTTCACATATTAAAAATACAGGGGAAATATGGGGAATATCCAATTTTAGCTCAAATTGAGTTAATGCGAGGTTATTTCTGTTAGGTAATCAATATGATTAACCACTTTAGATTAAGGTTTTAAAATATATTATATGTAGTTTAAATTATTTAAAATAAAAGCATTTGCAGGGCTCTTAACGGGTTTTAAAATACAAAAGTTGTTGTCCTGGAAAATGTGTGTTATGGGACTTTCCTCCTTGTTCCCTTGCACCCTTAATATATTTCTTACCCGCTTCAGAGGCCACATGGTCTAACGTGCTACTCTCGTGTTGGGATAAGCTTGCGAAGACAGAGAATATTGGGCTAGGTCCCCCCTTCTTCACATGGTTGCATCAACAGTAGCTGAACATTTTTCTCGAGGGCGTCCTGGCATTTTATGAAGACGTTTTCTCTTAGTTTAAAAGTTTGTCATCTGATACTATTATGCTCATGACAGTTATTTAGGAACTGTTGAGACCACCATTTGAATAAAATTAAATTCTATATTTCTACTGGATCAATATTTGATTTATTTTGATAAAAAAAAACTTTATGATACAAGAACTCCAAACACAATTACCTTTTCTCGCTTACTAGTGCCTAAACCATTAACGTGATTAGTACTTAGGCGCATAACCGAAACGGGTAGTAAGACGTGGTGCTAAAAATAAAAAAAATATTACAACCATCGCAAGAAGGAATATTGACTTGTAAAAAAAAACTGAATCTCAGCTGCCATTGTATCAACAGATCCATAGGATTGTGCTTAATAAAGTTGTGAATTATGTCACTTTTCCTTTTTTTAAACACCCAAATTTAAAACAAAGCCACTTACATCGTAATGTAGGTACAACTTCACACTGATTGATTCACAAGGTAGGGCAACAGAGTCGTCTAGTAAGACCACGTGTGTATTAAATACACTGGTGAGCGTTGTTTGTGACCAAGACCCGAAAACCAAGTCACATTACCAACCAAGTTACATTCAGACGAGGTGGATTCGTCCGTGCGGTTTGAGTCACGTGGAAATTGGTAGCTATTCAGAAGTCACGGAATCCATGCGTAGTATAAAAGGAAAGTTAAATAAAACATCGTTAATATTTACAAAACCAAACCTTGACATTTAGGACCGATAGTACAGAGGGTCGGTTAGTCGTGTGCCTACTTTTCTTATATAGTATAAATATTTGTGATAGTAGCTAATATTATAATAATTATTATTAGCACCACGTCTTACTAATTGTTCGGGTTATACGCACTTACGCTAATGTGTAGTGGTAGAGTGATTGTGAGATGAAATAGAGGACCTACAGTTTAACGTGGAATCCGAACCACGGTGGAGGCCTAGCATTCCCCACATTCACAAGATATCGTGTAAGAGGTGAAGGAAGGGTTTGGTAATCAGATAAATTTGTGCTGGGACCGAGGATTGAACCCCGGACCCCAGCACAGAAGTCTGACATCTTACCCCTAGACCACCAGGTCACCAGCTAATAACAACTATCTGTAATAAAGAGCAAACCTACCAAGTATGTTCTTTTTTCCCAATGAATCCCCATCGTGGGAGAATAGTTCCACCATTACCATACAAGTTTTTTTTATATTGTTGGAATATTCTTCACATTCCATGTCCCATATGACTGGCCTTTTCTCCACCCCGCCAACAAAAAGTTCTGTATCGAAACGCTCCATAATTCACTCTTCTGCCTACGTCCAAACTACACTGAATCCACTCGTCAACTGAACGCTCTAATTGAAATTCATAGAGCTCGAGCCGCGCCGAATACGCGCGGTATCGAATTTCTGGCGATCGGTCAGCGGACTCCGCTCGAACGATTGTGTGAACGAATGCGTGGAGCTCGATACAACTCGTTACCACGCGGATTCCGTTCGTCAATATCGACAACGTAATCTTTTACTAGTTTCTAATTGGCTATCCGTGATCATTTCTCATAGATTCGTTATTTCTTGGAATAGTTTCTGGCTAAGTGTATTGTATGATTAAACTTATACCGGGATCTGTAGACATGTGGGCTGAGGAGTCAACCTATAGTTTACCGGGGACGTAGAAGTCGGGGTTCAAAGCTCGAGTTAATAAAGTAAGATGCTTTTTTTTAAAATAGATATCTGAGAATTTAACTCAGTCGGTAGTGTGTCTGACTCCTGAGCTTAGTATCCTGTCTTTGATTCCTGGCATGGAGGACCAATTTATAATAGGATAAATGTGAGTTTCTCATTTCACAGTGATGAATTCACGGCCAGTAGTTGAGTGTTGTGTTATTCCAGATAAAAGTTAGTTTATTAGTCGTGTACTGATATAATAAGTCTGTTCATTAAGTGCACGTTAGATAGCACATTAATAATAATACTATGGCCTTTACGAAAATGCTGGTACATTTATTATAATTTCTAAGAGTAGCATTTTGAGCACCAGGGAGGCCCATAATAATCCAAATATGATATTTGCCACAAAATAGCCTGAGCCTTTTCTGACGGTAGCGATTGTATAGTAGAAATACGAAGTGATGGTTTGTTAAAACTAAACAATGATAAATACTTTAAATTAGATCCAAGGGTGTTCCCGTGACTCGGAAACGTCTTTATGACACTGTTAGTTATGTTTCAACAGAAATAATACCGGGTAAATATAACATAATTGATTTGGCTATAGGGTCTACACATAACCTAACTATCATATATATATATATATATATAATGAATATTGAAATTCATTTTGGGGGATGAATTTTGGGGGATGAAGAAATATTTTAGCTAAAAAAACACCGTAAGTACAGGTACACCTATCCGGAGTTCAAACACTGACCTCCCCGTTACTAGAAACCCAGATGAGAGTAAGTTGATGCTTTAACCAGTGTGCCCACCGATGCAATAGAGATTGAGCTGTTTGACGCTAAGGTTTTTGTTATCAAAATTATGTTTCAACAGAAATAATGGAGAAAGCTAACGCCTCTACTATTACTTGTATTGTACATGATTGGTGAAACTTATATACTAATATATATATATGTGTGTGTGTGTGTGTGTGTGTGTGTGTGAAAATACCTTCCCCAGCAAAATTGGCAGGCTCTTTCGCGTTCGCCCCTAAAAGCAACCTTCGAGTTGTAGACTTAAGAATAAGAAGTATAAACACGATAATATATTATGTAAATTAAATGTATTGTTTTATGAACCACTCAGGATTAAACCAGTGTCTTCTAAAGCCAGAAATACACATACACCTCTGGCCAGAGGAGGTCTCCTCATCATACGAACTAGTACGCGTGTTTCTATCACTTGGAGGTACGACTACAAAGAGCGTACCGGAAGTTACTTCATTTATATTCCGGGGAGAAGAGGTGTAATTAAGTTAAACTCTGCATTGATGGGGAAATTCAGCAGAACTTTGCAGTAAATATTAATTTGAATTAAGTAATTTTTTCGAAAAACATTTTGCTTTTTATGAAATGTATCGTTAATTGATAACAAATATATTAATTATAACCAAACCAAAGATAAAGAATTTGTTCAACGAGGAAAAGCTTGCTAAACACTTTTAAATAACACAGGAAAGTTGTATATCCATAATATTGTTAATTTTAAAACGAGTTATTATTATTACTATTATTATTTAGCACCGTGTCTTACTAACCGTTCGGGCTATACGCTTAAAGTACTAATTACGTTAATGGATTAGGAATAAGGAAGGTTTAATTAGAGGAAGTGAACCCACATTTGCGTGGAGGGAGAGGGGAAAACCATTTAGTAAAACCTCCCCTGTTCACCCGGCCGAGATTCGAACCTTGATCTCCCCGCCCCTGGCAGTCAAGCTCAACACGACTAGCACGTTAGCCAACTACGCCACAGAGGCGGGTTTTAAAACGAGTTATTTCTACATTCAGATTATTAGTAAATTAATGTGAAATTTAATTACATCTACACAAACACTTATATTTGATGCAAAAAGTAACATAAAAAAATACATATGATAAAATATTACTTGTAAGTCAATTTTTTGATTTATTACAAATAACTAGAATTTTAAAATAGACAATGTTATATTCATACTAACCCAGGATGTATGAATTTAAAAACAAGAACATTGTTTTTTGTTTTATTTTATTGTGACATTATAGAATAATAAAGAAACCACATGTGTGTAATATTTTTGCAACCTTAGTTAGAATGCTTGAGACATCATTATCTTATAAAAGTAGCATGAAGGAATTTTTATATTTTCTTTCAATTGTAAGAAAACTCCCTTTCTAAAGGTAAAAGCAATCTCGTTTCAAGTTTTGTAGGATTCGGGTCTTATTATTATAATTTAATCATGTGTAATCTTTAACTGTATAGTTCTTAATTTGTGAAATCAAAGGTGCAATATTTTACAAATACGATATATTTGGTATCAAATGAAAAATCAACACAATAAAATATTAACTCATTTTTACCCTATATTATCATCACTATTTCAACGGACAGTTTTAGTATTAAAAAATATCGTGGCAAATGGAACTGTATTTTAAAAATGCTTGGTAATGCAAATATCATTAACTTTTGTTTATAAATATGGAGGGCTGAGTACTTGACCAAAGTTGGACACACTCTGATACTCAAGTGGGTACTAATTTATGGACGATTGTTCGTAATGTGGTTTGTGCTCTTAATTTGTGGCAGAGAACAAATTATCGAGTTTGTTGTAGGGTACACTTAACTAAAAGGATTGATGGATTGTTGTTACAACAAGGGAACCTACTATTTACCAATTTATATAATTCTTTATTTTATTAGATAACCAGACTATGCAATACCTGTGGATGGTTCTCTAATTACAATTAATTAGTTCAGCTGTTTTTATGAACCTTTGCAATGCCAACATACAGTTTTCAATATTTCTTCAAACCATGTTTACTTTTTAGTAAAATGAAAATATGGACTAATCAAAATTGGGTGGAAATGTTTTAGCAATTTATTTTAAATAAACTATTTAATCATTATTTATATTTTACTTCACCAAAGTTTGGTATATTGTATTTCAACCTTATTTTAGAAAGCGTGCTTAAAATGTTTTTTAAACTTTTTCTTAAATTATATTTAAATATAGTGCGCTATAGCGTAAGATTTATCAAAGGAACATTTTTCCGCCATCAACTCTCAAAAAGGTTACCCACACAATGTTTTTAGTGAATCATTTACATAAACAATAAATTAGTTAAAAAAAGCTTAAATCTTCATTTTCTTAAATTACACTAATTTGTATAATGAGAGTTAAAAATTAACCTTTTTATAGACAACCTGTTTCTAAAAATAACATAAGGTTGTGCTAATTATCTTTTATTTATTTTTCTGGTGGGTTTATTAATTTTTTTAAATTTGGTATATCTTAATATGCTTAGAGTTTTTTTCTGTTCACGATGAATTTTAATGCAGTAGCATAAACATTAAGTTAAATTCTATTGATTCTTATTTTTATTTTCAAATATGGTTTATTTTAGTGTATCTACTATACCTAAAAAAAATTTTTTATATAAATATTATTATGATTAGTAGTAATAATAAAAATGCGCAGGTCAATCGTACTCTTTTTATGACAAGATGCCATCCAATATTTTAAGTTTGAGAAAACCTGCAGTGCTCTATTTTTAAAACATTTGAAAATAATGGTGATTTACTGAGGGCTAAAACATAATCACGGTGGATACACGGAGGTGGGTTTTCATAAATAGTTTGCCATTCTTTATTTACATAAATGAAGATATACTCCCTTTAAACTTCACCTTCCTTATTTCTGGTTAGTGTAAATAAATACATTCTCGGAATTTCAGTAAAATTACGTGCACGGCCAATATAAATTGATTATTCGTTAAGCCTATTGGTATTTAAAATTATATAGTAATTGTTGATAAGTGAAATTAACTTTTAATAAATGTCAAAAAATTTCAAAAATTATTATGATCTCGCTTTTATTTGTATTTTATTTTTATTTGCGTCTTACTACCAATACCACCTATGCCTTTAACTAAACAAAGGGCTTAGAGAGGATGGAGAAATAATTAGAGAACATTTACACACATTTTCGAGGAGAGAGAGTGGAAAACCCACTATAAAAAACAAGTACATATGGTTGGAATTGAAACCCTGACCCTTCTGTCACCATCAATACAGACTAGATCAACCTGGCATTTAGACCGCGTGACCATCGATGCGTGTTTCTAGTAGCTAATTTAGAATTGTGAAAGGAAAATAACCAACACCATTGTTATATAATTTGATCATGGCAGGAATCAAAATCATCACCTTTATTTAAGTATGTAGACGTGCAACCAACTAAGCTAAGGAGTCAAACATACTATGAGAATTAATATAAAAGAATACGAACTTTAAACTTTGAAATAAAAATACATTGATAAACAGCTTGTTTGTAATTAATTAACATTTACTGCATTTCTTTTGAAGTTTATAAAGACGTATTCATAATGAATATTTTTATTTTTAATATTTGGAAATAAGTAAAGAAAAAAATAATGCTGAAAGTTAATTCATTAGTTCTCTAATAGGATTTGTTTTTTCTTAAGAGTCGCGCCTGGGAGGCTCGCAACATAATTACATAATTAAAGTTCAGTCTGTGGAGGTTGAAAGTTAAATCCATGCCGAGACGTTCGAAAGATTCATTCTTTAGCTCGTTTGGACTAGGTGAGTCAAAGGAAAACTTTTATTGAAATATTTCTTAGAGTTTAAATCAGGGTAGGTCTGCTATTTGAGACCAAATAAAATTAATTATGTGTGAATTATATTTACCTTAGATGAAACATTTATAAGTTTTAATTAAAAAATGCCAAGAGATATGCCGAATCTAAAATATAGCTTTATATACTATATGATTCAATTAATTATTAGAGTTCAGTAATATGACCGCAAGAAAACTCAAAGAAGTTATTTTAAGAAGATAAATTGTGACTGGGGTTCGTGGATAGCGCTAAGGTGGTGTCCTCAAACAACCCGACCAGTTAGGCCTCTCTGACTCCCTGAGTTTGAAAGTGCATTATTTTAGATTAGTACCTTTTAACAATACCTTTTCTCTGGTTCATTTGTAATCCAAGCGTTTTTTTGTCACAAAAATTAAGATACTATCAGTAAAGTAGATTTCACTAAAGTTTGTTGAAAGTAATAATTTGCAACAATTTAAGTTCTTTCATTACGTAACTTGGTCTTATATACCTGTGATGTCTAACTACCCGTTCATGGTTGATATATATATATATATATATGTATGTGTGTGTGTGTGTGCATATTATTTTTTATTCTAATGTGTTTTAGGGATGAGAAATGTTGTATTTATAAAATGTATACCCACATTTGAGTGGGGAGGGGGGAAGAATGGAAAACCAAATTGTAAAAACCACCCTCATTAGGTTCTACACCCAATCAGGATCGAACCTAAATATCTCCGTCATCATCAGTATAGTCTATCGCAAGCGTGACACCCTACACCATGAGGCCACTGTAATAGGTCTTAAGTTGTTAAATCTAAATGATTCAATAATCAATTATTTGGTAAAGTAATCCATTGACAAATAACTGCACTAAGAAGGTTTTAAAATATAATATATAATCCAATTTTCATAGAAATTGACTATACCTTATCTGATCGGTAGAAAAACTGATTGGTCTACTGTCATATATTCATACGTCAAGTCATATTATCTGCATCTGCCATTTGATGTATCATATAAAAACTTATCAATAAATAGTAAGATATTATCAAATTTGGCTGTTAAAATTATGTTTTTTATGTTTTTAAAAGTCTGTCTTATTAAAATTGGACTGTTACTTGTACAAATATTATGCGTTAAACTATTTTAAAAGTCAAACATTTCAAAGATGTATAAACACTGGTTAGGTGTTGTGACTTGTAAGTAAAACAAAAAGATAAAAACTATATTTAATTATAAATACTACACACATTTTCTCTTGAATAATTTTTCTCTTACTTCTGTTTTGCACGCACCCTCCTCCAGATGTTACATAGCGTCGTTATACTAATTATCGCAGTATTTCCACTCCTGTCTCCTAGCACAAAACCCAGTAAAGAAGTTTTAACACCTAGCTTTTCTCTACCTCATGTTTCTTCGGCTACGGAATAAGAGAAGAACATTTTTTTATTACTCTATGTCAGGGAAAATAAAACTTGTACAGAGGGAGGAAGATTTATAGATTTATGTGAAGAATATAAATTCTCCAGCCTGGATGCGAACTACCATCGTCAGTTTAAGTGTTTTGAGAATTCTGTTTCTTTGTTTTAGATCGAATGTTGATTATTTAAAAATATTTTTAACTAAGTACTATCCACCCGTTCTTTTATTTTTATTTATTTGAGGTATTTAACGTAGGTAGGCCCTACACTTTCTGAACCGATATAGTATATCAGCATACTAGAATTTCTTTGAGCGAGAGTGAAAGTGCCTACATATTTTTCCGGGAAAGTTATTTCTTATATACTTTCCAGCGTTCTTTTACTCGCCACAATCGACATGGAACCGACGGCTTTACTTCCCCTCAGAAGTAAGCCATGCAGTTGATTTTTATCGTTCAAGAAATGTCCGTCAACCCCGGCTTGGTTTGAACGCATAGACATCGGGTCCAGCCAGAGGCGAGCACTTAACGCGAAAACAAGCCAAGTTGACTACTAATTCTTCGACTTGGATGTATTTTACAATATTACTATGATTCTTTTCAGTCAATGAATGTATACATTATAGCAAGATTATTATTACCGGCTTGCTGGTCTCCCGTAGTTTAGAAGCTAAAACTCTGGATAGGCTGAAAAATAGTGCTCTAAAGCCAACATTTTGTTTCTTCACTATGACAGTGATGTCTTATTTATATCTAGGAATTATTCAAAGACTGTCTACTGAAATTCCGATGAGCATGAGCTCAGAAAAAGGCCTAAAGGTAGTGTAACCGTTATAGTGAAACAAAATGGCAGATTATACTAGATTTTAGTTGGTTTAATATGTTAATGACTGGGCATCCGAGTTATGTGCATGTCAAATTTCACCACAGAGTGTGTGATGGTTTTTTGCGTGAAAGCGTGACAACATATTTATAAGTTACTTTGTGCTAATTTAAACATCCAGTAAATCTACTAGCTATATTTCTCCAACGTTTTAAAAGCACGTACACATTATTATAGACACTAGGCGGTACCTAGCTGCTTATGAGTCTAATTATGATCCTCTGTTACATTTCCAGGAGATACGAAATAAATTCCAGTGAATTTATCAAAAGTATTAACATTTTTTGACATTTTATATTATAATAAGACTATATTTTTTCATGTATTAGTTATAATAAACATCTAAACTATTTTATTTTATGCATAAAATACTTAACGTGAAATTTCCGACACACCGGTAACACTGGTTTACAAAATAAAACGAATTTTTCGGTATGCACAAAAAGAAAAGTCCGATCCTATTAGCACAGGGCTCATGGGATTTAATATGGGACAGACTTCCTCTTAGTATTTATATCTAATTCTTATACAACTTGTAAATAACCTTTATAGTTCATACTTATTTTATAATAAAAGCCAAAAGAAAATAATCCAAAGCCTTCTACCATTTTTTGTGAACTTGATCCCGATCAATCCCTATTCTGTGGCTGGAGTGGGAATATGTCACTAGTAAGAACCGGACAGTAACAATACAAGATATGTTAAAATGGTTGAACTATTTAATAAGAGAAGTATGCAGAATCATAAACCAGAAATGGACTATCTTTCAACAGATAGCAAATAATATTTTTTATTAATCTCTTGTAATTTAACTAAACAAATACACTAATAAGCAATCCCTTACAATTATAATAATTGTACAAGTAGCAGCATTAAGCCAACTACCGAGTTGAAGGTGGCTGCTGTATCAGATACCTCAAGATCTTAATTATTATTATTATTATTAGCACCGCGTCTTACTACCCGTTCGGGTTATACGCACTTACGCTAATGTGTAATGATAGGGTGATTGTGAGATGAAATGGAGGACCTACAGTTTAACGTGGAATCCGAACCATGGCGGAGGCCTGGCATTCTTCACATTCACAAGATGTCTTGTCAGAGGTGAAGGAAGGGTTTGATAATCAGTTAAATTTATGCCGGGACCGGGGATTGAACCCCGGCCGCCAGCATAGAAGTCTGACACCTTACCCCTCGACCGCCAGGTCACCAAGATCTTAATAAGATCACACATTTGTAGCCAATGATTTCTGCACGTCCATAATAGATACTGCCTTAAAATATGAGTGAAGAATGACCTTGGGGACGGCATGATTCCTGGATAGCTCGGTGGTTCGAGCATTCGCGTACTATAATAAAGGTCTCGAGTTATATTACAATACCCAGGTATCATTTTTTTCAATTTTCACAAAATGATATCTAGATGGAGTAAATATTCACTAAAATTATGCTTAATAGCTTTAGCTATTTGATTCTTAAATACACTAAGCTCCTCACACAGATACTTTCTAAAACATTTTAAGAATATTTGTACATGCATGCTCTTATATATGACATAACTGAAACTTTATAAATAGAAATTTATACTTTAATTTTTTTGTATTTATCTAGACAACTTTTAAGCTGTTGTTCAAGATTATTTACTCATAATGGTTTGTAAAGTTAAACATACGGCCCTTTAACCATAAATTTTATCATAACAAAGTTTTACGTGTTTTAACTTCTTTCGTCAAATTTTATTTCCCTAAATATATCAACAAATCTAACAATGGTATTCATTTCTTAAAACACATCTAAAATTTTCATAAAACTGAAATACAGTATAATTTTAAGTATTACCTCGTAAATTATAAATGTTAAATTGGGTTCAAACACAATTATATAACTACTTTATTTGGAGAAAAAATGTGTTCGGTCCAATAGTTTAACAACTATATATTCATTTAATTTTATTATTATTAAAAATATTATATTATTATTGCCAATATTATAAAAGGTTATATAAAAAGTAGTACAATATGGGCTAATTGATTTTCTTAATTATATAGAATCGTTTACTAAACCAATACGATTTTGAAACGAAATATTGTCCGGATATTGAATAAGAAACCCATTATCTGATAAAAGGGAAAATATTGACAGCTTCAAATCATAACGGGGCTATATTGTAGACTTAGAAAAGGTATTTGACACAACTGACCATGGTATGTATGTATAAATCAAAACAAATGTCCTCAACATTTCCTACAGTAGAGCACATTCAAAACTAACGGTAGTGTAGCGGACGCCATTTAATTTTTATAGTCAAATCTATTGCTGGACTTAATTAATAATGCAAATAACACAAAGAAAACTTAATAATGTTATTTAAAAAAAAGTGTTAGTTTAACATATAAAACTTACTGTTTTATTCTTACATAAAAACAAAATGACACAAGCAAAGCTAATTCAAAGCAAGTTTAACTCAAATAAACAATTTTTAACAAACTAATTGTCAATGGTATCTTTGGAATTCTATTTCATCAGCCAGTACTTCATAATTCGGGACGTAGGAGCATATTCCTGTTCGTAACCATTCATCAAGATGTGTTTCAGTAGGTTAAGATGTGTGCTTTGATTTTACGAGTATCATGGTCGAAAACAATGATTTACATAAGTAAGTGGAACACAAAAACTCTTTCCTCATTTATACTGCACTTTTCAAAAGGATCTTTTTTCTCTCAACCAAATATTAGAAGTTCTCACCTTTATATGGGATTTTAGTACAATGTCATTCTGACGATCCAAAATATATCACTACAGTTCATCTGCCCTTTCTTGCACAAGTCTTTCAATAGATGCAGCTATTTTGCTTGGCATGTAAAATCATTTATAAAAATGAAGTGACCATTGGATCGATGGTAGTAAATTTCTATAATCTCTTTTCAAACTTATTTTGAAGTAAATGAAGGTGGATGAAAAATGAAGAAGAGTTGCATAAAATTATTGTCTCTTAAAATTCTCTCAATAATTGGGAAATGCATGAGATACTTCATCTGTATATGAAAAGTTAGTAAAACCAGTTTTATTTTAAATTATTTTAAAGATATTATCATTAGAACTACGTGTACTGTACATTTACCCTGCAGCTCCAAGTTAAAAAAAAATATTTGATGTCTGAAAGAAGTTCCAAGTCCACCAACCCTCAATACTTATTTGATTGTAGTTTGATTTCTAGATTTGCGAAAATGTTTTTATCTCTTCGATTAAGCCTACACATTTTTTGAAAACTAACCAGTGTGGTGAAATTTTTTTTTTTCCTTTTTCTTATATTTTTTGTATACTTTCAGTGTCTTCTAAATATATTTACTTAATAACAGTTAACGTCAAGAAGTATAAAAATTGTGCTTTCCGCTGGGCGCCACTCCTAGGATCTAGGAGAAAAATAATGAAAAAAAAAAGAAAAAAACATTTACCTCGGCTAATTCAGACAGTGGAACGACGACTCTCAATATTTGAGACCGCTGGGGAGTACTTAATATAAAACATGAGCAATTTAAATAAAAGATGGATTGTTGAAATAAAATGTAGTAATTTAGACTACAATAAAAAAAAGTATAAAATACCAATTATTGGAACTTTTGTGGGCTTATTATTGTTTCCTTTTTTACCACATCCCAATCCTAACTATGGAATTCAAGATAGCTATAATTTTATTTTGACAAAATAAAATAGTATTGTTGAGACAAAAGAAGAAGAGAAAAAATCAATACAATTATTATTTAGACATAAAATAATATGTTAATTAATTCTCTCTATTAGATAGTCTTTCTGAAAGTTCTTACATGATTTCTGATTTTTGATAAAAGAAAAAAATAATAATTTAAATTTGAAGAGTTGGATTGACCTCACCAATAAATTAGTCCATGCTGAAACAACACCAACTTCAGAATTATGTTTCACTTTATTAATGTTAGCTCGTCCACAATTATTAAAAATATAGACAGTCTAGCTCTTGCACATCTACTTAGCTTTCCATTTGCTACTCGCACTTTATTTTACAACCATTAATTCACATTAAAAATAAATTAAATTAAGTGCTCCACAGATTTGGCTCCATGTTAGACCAACACCGAGGAAGAAGACCCAGTCTCCTACAAAAGTCTTACAAAAATCAAATTTAAAAAAGTTCTATTTTTTCCTGCCAAGTACAAAGAGAAAACTACTTTATTAAAATAAAGGAACAAAAAATAAAAAGTTGAATATGGAATAGGGATAAAAATCAAATTCAATGCAAGTATAATTAAATATTGAAATATATGCCAATGAATGTGAACAATATTTTTTCATGAAAGAGTTAAAATGTTTATTTTAATCTGTCAGAATTGAAAAGCGCGCTAGTTTGGAGCTATTCACATCTTTCCTCTTTTACTTCTTTATAATCACGATACCCGCCACTCACTTGTTTGACAGATCTGCTCATGCGTTGAAATAAATCATGACCAACATTGAAACTAAATAAAAGAAGAGTCAACAAACTTTTTAGAAGGATAATTAATATGTTTAATAAAAGGTAAGTGTTCTTCCTTAAGTCAAAATTCCTTATTTAAATTATTTAAAATAATGTTATACGTTGTTCCTTCCGTCCTTTTATTTTATTAAATGGATGTAAATAGTATTATCTGTCAGGCCGGCAATGCAGCGTGTTAAACGGTGGCAAAACTTTGAAGTGCTTTAATTTCAACCAAGAATAAATTGGAAAATGTTGACAAAAGATAGAAAAATATAGGGAAAGATATGGTAGGGTGGTAAATAACGTTACACCAGATGTGTTCAAAAAATGGTGGGAATAATCAAAAGGATCGGTGAGTACTATGTTGCCCACGGGCATAATGTTGGTGATCCTGGATGTAGAAATAATATACATAAGAGACACACCTCTAAACTAAATGCATGTTAGACTTGATCTTTTCATTTAAAAATTGCAAAGATATGTGTTCAAATATTTATTTTATAAAATTTAATATTGAAGATAAGTTTCATTATAATTGAAACTGTATACTAGTTGTTTATACTCTAAGCAAATCTGTTTTTTATTTTTCTAAACACTGTATATTTAACATATTTACCTCAAATCAATATTTTTTCATTGTACGAGTCAAATTGGCTAAACTAATATTCACAACATATTAAACTATCAATAGTAAGACTAGTTTAAACGAGAATAAGAAATAAGACTTGTTAAAACAACTGGTAAAAAGTATAAAATATCGCAAACATATCTATTCAAAGGTTAATCAATGATTTTGTTTACAGTATATATTATTATTATTATTATTAGAACCGCGTCTTACTACCCGTTCGGGTTACACGCACTTACGCTAATGTATAATGGTAGGGTGATTGTGAGATGAAATGGAGGACCTACAGTTTAACGTGAGATCCGAACCACGGTGGAGGCCTGGCATTCCACATATTCACAAGTTGTACAGTATATAAAAAAAGTTACAATAGCCAAATTTTCTTTAAAATGTTTTTATTTTTATTTGATTGTATTGTAATCATTGCATCATATGGCTGGAAACAACTTGATCACCCTCCATACAGTCCTGATGTAGCGCCTAGTGACTACCACTTGTTCCTGCATTTAAAAAGCATCTTGGTGGTCAGCGCCATTACGATGATGATGATGACCTCACAACGGCCGTGCTGTAGTGGTTATCAAAACAGTCGGCAGATTTCTATGAGGATGGAATTCAAAAGCAGGTTGTACGATATGACAAGTGTCTTAATATTGGTGGAAATTATTTTGAAAAGTAGATTAATGTACAGGTTTTTATGTAAAAATAAAATTGATAAAAATATTACATACTTAAAAAGTACTTAAAAAACATGTCTCGTAATTTTAGCCCGTCACATATTTATATCCTGATGATGATAATTGAATATTAAAAGCTATGTTCCTATACTTTGGCCTATATTTTTATTTAAAGCAAAACTTGTCCAATCTATATTTATTATGTTTATGTAACAAGCTCATAAGTCTAGTGTATACCCATTTATATAAACCAAATATAAGATTGTTAATTTAATCCCTAAAAGAGTGAGTAGTAGCTATTACATTTGAATAAAACTTTATAATGGCTTTCAACACTATCTATTTTCAGATGTTTGGATGTTTACACACTCAAACCCATTTTGTTATTTTATATATTAAAATAAAATTGTATTGTACAGACGCATTCCGTTTACAGGTATCACTATGAACTTTTTTTAAGCTATAGGCTACCATTGTGGAATACTACAAGATAAGCAAGCTAATATACAGGTTAGGCGAAGGGTACACACTCCTAATTTATTTTATTATATTCTGTTAGAGATTTAAAAAAAGGCTATGATTAAATTACTCCTGAATAAAACTGTATACAAAAACCACTAAATGGCTTATTTATCATTTTATACACTCAACACTAAGACATTTTAACAAAATCATTATAAATATTTTAAAATAATTTCAAATTTTCAAACATGTCACTAGTACTTTCCAACTAGAATACATTTTCTCACAAAAAGAAATACGGCTGAGATTTATCATATCAAACCGTATCAAGATACATGTTGTGAACAAAATCGTTAAGGTAGTTATTTTTTAATTTTAAGATTTTCAAAAACATTAGCCAGGAAGTTACTCTTAATACTTTACGCCTGGAATTTAAAACACGATTTTTCCTTTATTTACTATCACATAAGATCTAAATATCAAGTCTAAATCAAATCCACCAAACCATTTTTGTTGTAGCCAGTGGCGTAACAATCAGGTCTTCAGGGCCTGCAACACGGCGGGCCCCAATGGTATAAGAGGGCTCACGAAAAGGAAATTTAAATTACCATGAATTTTGTGGAAATAATTGTAATAAAATTAATTATGTTATGATTACTAACTATTTAGATAGTTGAATATGTTTATTATAAAGTGTTGTAAAATAGAATTAAGCTATAGAATTATTTCAATTTATTTCATTCTGTTTTAAATAAAGCAGATTTTTTTTTACCTTCATAAAGTCAAGCTGACTGACTGGTGACGTTCCCAAAACCAAACCGAGGCTAAAACCATCATTATAAGATTGTATTACTAAATTAGTAATTATTGTTTCTAATAACATCTATCAAAATGGTAGAATACATGAAAAGGGGGGGGAGGCAAGCTTAACCTGTTAAGCCACTGGTTTTAGCCCCTGGTAGAACTTACATACATATAAACACAAGGACCAAAAATTAATTTATAATACATTTATTTTGTTTTGGTAATACATAAAAGATGGGGTAGAAAGGACCAAAAAATAATTTATAATACATTTATTTTGTTTTGGTAATACATAAAAGATGGGGTAGAATTAAAAAATAATATTTTCAATACTTTTTATATATGAAAAATTGTTACGTAAAAGGTGTAGACTCTTTTTAATAATCAATGTTTTTCTCAATTAAAGATCACTTTTATTATATATCGAAAAAAACGAATGACTAGCTTCAATTTATGATTCAAACTCCGATAACATTATAAACCCCCAGATTAAATCAAACCGGAAATTATTTCTGAGGATTAAGAGCTTCAAAGGAAACAGGTTGAGGTAGAGCGTTACAAGTTCCTGGAGGATGATGCAATATGAATACTTCCGGTATTAATACAGGATATGAATGAATATAAATTACTAGATGAACGAAAACTGATAGGATATTGTTTATAATTTGAGGGATAGCGTATTTGATTTCTAGTAATAAAGTTCAATGTTTTATATCAATTAATTCCAAGATAAAATGTGTTCGGATTTTGAATACTTTTTAGTTTCTACTCCGCAGGTTGTATCAGGCTGCTGATCTCCACGCACTACTGTCTGAAGATATTTCTTTTAGCCGAGTGTAATTACTGGTCTCAATAACTCTTATAGTCTGTTTAATAGTATGCCGTGACCGTTATCTTACTATTTTACCCTCTTATCTCGTATCTACTTTCAATATTCATTCTCATAAATCCATTGAAACTCAGTGTATGACCGGTGCAATCAACTATGTCTAGTTTTAGAGATTTATCAATCAATTTCGTTCCTTTAACCTTGCTAATGCCTCATAGTAATTATCACTTTTGTTAGTCCATAATTTTTTTGTAATCATCTCCAACATCATGCTTCAAACATTTCCGTCTTATTTTTATCAGATTGGCTGCAAGATATTCCATGTTTCACAACCAAAAAATACTACACTCCAAACAGTGCGGCTAACAAATTGTTTTCTAGCTTTCACCATTATGCTTTTTTAAGTATAAGCTGTTATTTTTGGTTGAGGGTTGTTTAGCTTGTATTATCTCTTATGCCAATGATTATAATAACACATATTAGGTTCAACACAAAGATTAATAGATATTTAATCAAAGATAGCGGCTTTACATCGTATGGCCCCCCAATAGGAGAAGAAAATTACTATTTGATGTTTATGTCTAGAATTGTTATAATTGGACAATTTTATATATATATAAAATTGCACTTAGTATAATTTTTAAGTGTGATGTTCTAAATGGTGTTAGCTTGTAAGTTGAATGATGTAAAGTTTTACTTTCTTAACTCAATAAATTTAATAGTAAAAAATAGATGATGAACAGCTTTAGAATACGTACACTCCGTCTATCCTGAAAGGTAATATGCTTACCTTGCTTGTTTTCATTATGGTACAGCTTGTTTCATACGGCCAAGATAATATTATTGGATTCCACATTAAATTGACTGAATGTTTAAGTAACTAAGGTAAGCGTAATAATACTCAATATGCCTTTCAGATTAATTAATTTTAACTTCAAATGATTTTAAAAATAACGCCACATCTATAAACTACTGTACATTAAACACTCTCCAGTATAGATACCTTTCATAATGGCTAAACTATTTTACTTCCTTTAGGACCATTATAATACATTTTTGGGTGTATGCTGATGTTTAATTATCAACTTTAGTTTTTTGGATCAATTTGATAAATATTGTCAATCAAACATTTTCATGAGTAAATGTTTGTTTAAATTATCACTGTCCATATAAAAAAACGTTAAATTCTCAAAGTGTTTCAAATCTGAAATAAATTTTAAAACACTAGATCTTAGGACTTAGAAATTGAATTCAAAATTATTAAATTTCGAATTTCAACTAATGATTCTAAAAATGTTGTCTTAAATTGTTTTCCAATTTATAAATTAATGAGAATAGCGAATAAGTTTATTTCGTGAATATACAAAAAACAAAGTCCCCGTAGAGGTTACACCTCACCGGAAAAGAGGGAACTTCAAATTCTCTGATGTTAGATAAACACTTGTGTAAACATAAAATATATTCTGAATTGCAGGTCATGTGCATGTCCAAACTTGGGCTCCTTAGCATCCTTATAATATTGTCCTCATTTACCTAGACATTTTGAGCCATATAACTAAAATCCAATAGTCCTAGAAAGTTTGGGTTCATTACCTACAGTAGACATTAAGATAAACAAATCTGAGCTCCAATAGTATTTATGAAGTTCTGGGACATTATCTGGGCATTCAGATAAGCAGACCTTAATTCCAATAGCCCTAAGGAGTTTTGAATCATTACCTTGGCATTCAGATAAACCAAACTTAAATCCAATAGTCCTATGCACTCTTAGGCCATTATCTAGGCATTCTGAGAAACAGACCTAAACGGCAATAGTCCTGTAGAGTTTTGGGTCATTTTCTAAGCATAAAGAGAATAAGACTTGAACTCCAATATTCCTGTAAGGTTCTGAGTCATTATCTGGGCACTAAGAGAATCATTCCTGCAATTCAATAGTCCTCTAAAGTGTTGGGTCATTATATAAGCAAAAAGAGAATCAGACTTGAATTCCAATATTCCTATAAATTTCTGAGTCAGTATCTAGGCCCAAAGAGAATCATTCCTGAACTCTAGAGCCCAGTGAGGTTATTGGGACTACCAAACCAGAGATCCACTAACGCCCTGTTTGGTTCTGGAAACTACCTAGGTACTCATAAATACAAATCACAACCCCATTAAAGTCCGATGAGGTTCTGGGAATTAATTAATTACTTATAAATACAAACCAAAACTCTACTAGAGCCCTGTCATGTTCTTGGAATTAACTAAGTACTCAGAAATACAAACCACATTTCCACTAGAGCTTCTAGTCATTTAGGGTCAAATATTAGTTAGAATGAATTAAAGCTTACGATTTTCTGCTTTGTTACTTTTAAACTATAAAATTCCTAGTGCCTCCATTGAGAGTTTAAGCCCAACTTTACCGTCAATGGCGATCAAGAGCAATTATAATCTACGCAACTCCAACAAGTTCTTGAACAAAGGTAGTCAGAGATGAGTTAATCAATATTTCAAATTGGCAAAAGGGAACTAATACAAAGGCCCACGGTTTTAGACCTTAGCTGGGACTCCAATCCCGACCCAAAAAAACATTTATTGAAAGTGTTACAAATCGAGTCATGTCTAGCTGTATTTATAAAATCTCTTTAAAATAATGTATAGTAATATTCAGATGGGGAAATTATCTAGATATGATAAAGTCATATATAACTTTATATACTAACCGCTTCAGTGGCCGTGTGATCAAAACTCTAAGATACCACTCCCGCAATAAACTAGGATACCGATTACTGGGACACGGGGGTTCCAATACCGATCAGTTATACTAAGGGTGGATTTTATTAAATCATGTGACACAATCTTTAGGTTCATTCGTCACTCATAAATTTAAGGCACTAGGTGATGGTGTCATTTTTAAAATAATTTCGAATGATTTAATCATGTCCACCTATCTACGAACACATCCGTACTAACTTAGAATTCCACATTGTCTGAATATATACGGTAGCTATTTTATATAAAACTAGTTTAGTGTAGTTGTGACTTTGTTAAAAGTTAATATGAACAGAGTAATGTGTAGACCAGCCCACTTGGTCGGGAAAACCCTGCCGGTTTCACAATGGCTGTGTATATTAAGTTTCAGCCCATGTCGCTCGCAATATTGGGGGAGTGTTTTCCTTGCATTATAGTGCACACCTAGTCAAGAAGATAGAGCCAAAAGCTCTCAACTTGGGGCATGACCCCTTTTGTAGTACCTTTAGAAAAAGGAGAAAGGGGAAGTGTTTTGATCACAAAAAGAGGAAATTAAAAAAAAGAAGTAAATTTATAGTTAAGAAAAAGCAGATAAAGTTAGTTTTGGAATGCTGGTTCAAAACTATGCTGTAAGAATGGTTTTACTTGCAAAACTCTATATTTTAATGACATATTATTGGTTAATATTCAAATTATTAACCAATCTCAAAGGTATGGGTGGTGTACAAAACCAAGGCCGAGTATTATTTGGTTGCTAGTTGCTCTTGGTGCAGTATTAGTGTTAATGTTGTTTTAGTTTTAGCGTTGTTTTAGTGTTAGTGTTATTCTAGTGTTAGCGTTGTTTTAGTGTTAACGTTGTTTAAGTGTTAGTGTGGCTTTAGTTTTAATGTTATTCTAGCGTTAGCGTTGTCTTAGGGTTATTGTTGTTCCAGTGCTAGAGTGGTTTTAGGGCTAGTGTTGTTCCAGTGTTAGCCTTGTTTTAGTGTTTATAGTGTTAATGTTGTTTTAGGGTATGTGTATGTATTTGAATGTATTTATTCTTATTTATCAATATAAATGTAAGATGAAATAAAATAATCATTTTACAGATTATTATGTTCCAGTGTTAGCCTTGTTTTAGTGTTTTATAGTGTTAATGTTGTTTTAGGGTATGTGTATGTATTTGTTTGTCTTTATTCTTATTTATCAATATAAATGTAAGATGAAATAAAATAATCATTTTACAGATTATTGAGAATACAAAACCACTAACCAATCTGTAATAATTTCTCTTTGGACTTAATACTAAAATGTATTCTATAATTCCTCAATAGTATTGAAGCTGATATTTTTCCTTGGGTAGTCTGGGTTGGACAAAAAACATATTAATAATACCATAAATAATACATATAGGCCAGTAAAAATAAGATAGAAATCGATTTAAAAAATAGTATTGGATATTTTATTTTATTAGTGGTTGCATTTTGATGAAAATTTGAAGAACTTAATTCTGCAGAAATTAACTCAGAGTGTAATATAAAAATGAATGATGAAATACGTAACTCTTCCCGATTTTTGCGCTATATCTTAGAAACTGTGCAGCATTTTACAAAATAAGTAGTATATTTTAATTTTGTAATATTTACAAAAAGACAAATTATTTAAGTATATGATAAATTTAGCGGAGATATAATGGTTCAAAATTTAAAATGCCTAAATCACTTAAAAATGACTATTTTTTATTTGTATCTTAAATATTCCCACACCTATGACAAGAAAATACGTAAAAGTATTCCTTTATCTATGGTGTAATACAAATAAAATGAGATCATGTGGAGGTTATCTGCGATAAATAGGACCAAATATATGAGATTGTGAAGTAGGGTATAAACACATTATTTTTTAAAATAATTTGGACCCTACCTTCAAATTAAGGGTAGTTTACTGATGAGAAGAGCAAACAGGTTGAAAATAAAATATAATCAAAAATTGAAAAGAGTTTAAAGTTTAAAAAGAGCAATTTATGCTAAAAATTATTTTATAATTTAAAAACATAAAATGTGAAAATAGTATGAAAAGGTGTAAAAAGCGTCGATAGAGCAGAAAAGGTCATTAAAGAGAAAATAGTGTAAAAGAAGATTAAAAGGGGTAAAAGAGGTAAAAATTATAAAATGGTTCAAACATGCATAAAAGATTAATAGGTTCAAAGAAGTTATGAAGAGTTAGTAGTGCAAAAGAAGGTTAAAAAGGTAGCATGACGTATAAAAGGTGGATTGGGGTAAAAGGTCATACATAGTTAATATGAGCAAAAAGGGGAAAAAGGGTTAAGAGGTCAAAAAACTAATCCAATTAAAATAAATAAGATAAAAGGTTAAAATTAATAAAAAGGGTATAAAGGGTAAAAATTGTATTATTGAACAAAAGGGCAAAAAGGTCAAGTAGTATAAAATAAGTAAAACGTGAAAATCGTGCACATGGGCTAATTACGTTTAAATTTCAGACCTCCATGCGTGGTAGATATATCGTAACCTTCAAGGGAGACAAGAGTAAGCTACGCTTAATTTGAGGGATGGGGATTAGGCACTGTGGGCTAGGGCACAGACAAGGATATCTCTGTGGGCTAGGGTCAAAATTATTTACAAAAATAACGAGTTTATACCCTTCTTCAAACCTCATATCTTTGGTCGTATTAATCGCAGAGAGCTCCACGTGGTCTAATTTTTTTCGTCATATAATCTAGTTTCAGGAATGCTTCGTGCATTTTCTCGGTCCAAGGCGTGGGGATATTTACAAACATAATTTTTTTAAAGGATTTTTATGAGATTTTTGCACTTTTTTAATCAAAATTTAGAACCTATATGTCTCCAATAGTATTATTCATTATTTTGATTAAGAATATTAGAAAATCAATATCCTTATTAATTATGCTAATGTCTTCACAGTTTCGAAGATATAATGCAAACATTGAAAAAATATACACTTTTCAACATTTTCTAAATGTTCGATTCTGAATTAATTTCTGCAAAATGATGTCCTTTAATTCTACATCATTAATGCAATAAAATAACTGTCATTAAATTTTATATTTTTAAAACTTATTTAGATTAATCTAATATTGATATATAATTATAATAAGGTTGTTCACATGTTTTAGGATATTAGTATTACACTATATAAGAACAATTAATAAAATACATCCAAAGTGTAGTTCTAAGCTCTTTTATTCTTCTAAATACGCACGCCAAATTATAAATTCTGAGGTTTCTAGGTTTTAGATTTATTGAGTCTACAGACACACAATCACATAAATACACATTATATTTGGTCTATATAATTATTTCATCTATACGTCATGTTTTTCAATTGTACCTTTCACTACATATAATGAGCAGTTATATTCAAATATGACTGTGATTAATAATGATTTGAAGCCTATATTTGAAAAAATAAAGATATTGTTACAACACTGGAGGTTTATTTTAAATTAGACAATACAGTAAATATATTATACACTTTTTTCAAAGTATGTACACTCACAATTAGTTAGTTGAAAAAAATTATTATATTTTAAGTTAGTTAAAAACATACATTACTCTTCTTGGCTAAATATGTCTCAAGCCTAGAATATAAAAAAGTATTAGAAATATTGGAAGCTTATTTGTTTTTGCAAGAAAACTTTGACAAATTATTGTGACTTCCATCCCCTAGACTTCTCAGGTGATCTCTTACTCCTGGCTTCTCCAAATCAAAAACATGAATGGCCACCTTATCTGCAGCCAGGACCTTGTGATGTTTATGTTTGTGCCAAAATAGGCCTTCCTCCTTTGGGTAGCAGTTGAAACAAATATCACATATGTATGGGAAATTAATGTGAAAGTCCATGTGTTTCTTTAACAAACTTTCCGTCGAGAAGGTGTGGTCACAAATGGAACATGTAATAATGGGTGCTTTTATAGTGACTGTAATTTTACCTAATGTGTGTTGTGTCATAGAAAAGTTGGCTGGTACTTTAAAATCCTGAGATTTTGGTGTATTAGTTTTTAGAGGAAACATGGAAATGGAGACATTAGTTTGATTCTTGTGTGACGATCTCTTTGCCTTATTTAAGGGTATGAGGGAGACGGAGGGACTTAAGAAAAATCTAGATTTTATGAAAGGTGATGGCACTGTGGTTGGTCTGGGGTTTTGATTAGCTTCAGACATATTTTCTGTTGGTGATGGAAAAATACTTTCTTTACCAAATGATTGATGGTTTTCTTGAGAATAGTCAAAATTTGATTTTATTTGTGAATAAATTTGGAATTTGGGCTTCTCTGTACTAAATTGTTTGCTAGAAACGGTTTTGTTCTTAATTGTGTGTTTGCTGCAAGATTTTGTTTCTTTTCTATTGAAATACGTGAAATTTTGACAAATTTTAGTACATTTCAAAATTGGAGATTTCAAGTAGGTTGGTTCTTCCACTACCCATCGGAAATCGTTGGTTAATTCATTATTATGGTTAGTTTTATCTAAGTGAGATGGAGAAATATCAAAATTGATTTTTTCCCTATTTTTCATTGAATCTTGTAAGTCATTACCCAAAGTAGTTTCAGAGTTTTTATTCGAAGTGGCTACGAAGTAATTGTTCCAATCATTCTTATGAAATGAACACTTTATTTTATCAGAGTCGTGAACGTTTTCTATTTGAATTTTCCTAACATGTTGAACTGTTTGTTTTGGTCGGATCGAAGATTTAAGATAATTAATCCAATTTTGAGTTAGCGAGTCTTCATCGACAGATTTAGTTGCCTTGTAGCTCCTAGTTTCTGAACAAGAACGTGACAGATAAGATTGTTGTATTGATTGGTTTGAAACCTCCAAAGGACTTATTAAGGGCATATTATGTGCTTCAACCACCCTTGTGTTTGATCCTTGTTTAACAAGATTTCCACAACTTTCCGATGTTTCAATATCCTTGCCATTTGTAAAATAATAAGGGTTAGAAAATGTGTTACGGGAAGCTACTCTATGGGCGTGAAAGACAACAGGTTTACGATATGAAGTTTCATTTAACTTGGAGATAATGGTTTTCTTACTATGTTTGTAATAATTTTGAAAAGTATCGTCATATTGGGATAATGACTTTGGTAACTCTACTAAAGAGGAATAACTTTTCAACTCTCCTTTCGTGGGCACATGAGTTGTACATTTTACTTCACTATAATCTGCGTTAAAATGTTGTGTTCCAGTTGTTTCTTTAGTTTGAGCGCATTCTTTCCCTGGAAGGAGTTTTGATTTTGACACATTGGTATTGTGATACGATACTATCTCTGAAATCAGTGTTGCTTCACCAGTTTCAATTTTTGTCGGTTTATTTTCTCCAGTAGCCTTTTTTATATCTGGTTCAGTTATTATGTGCTTGTTCTTTTCGAGAAGCAATAGGTCACTTTGAAACACACCATCCAAACGTCGACGTTTAAATACTGGAGGAGAGGTCATGCTGAATGATTTTGATTTGAGGTTAAGAAACTTACCATTACATTTCTCTTTATTGGAACAATTCTCTTGTAGATGGGTTATTTGGTTGAATATTGGAGACAAAGTTTTAACAGTTTTATTTTCCGAAGAAAATTTTCCTTTACTTTCTGGAAGGTGAAAATGTTTATAATGATTAGAAGAATACGGTTTAGCTTATTTTTTGTTTGAATGAAGAAATTTGTACATTTCTTGAGCCCTTTTGGATGTTATTGTGTGTGCACAATCTTGAGAAGATTTTAATTCAAAATAATGTTCATGTTGACGTGATTTATCTTCTAGGTGCTTAATTTATCTGTTTGACATATTCCTTTCCTGAGATTGCTGTGAGTGGTGATAACTGGACATAAAATGACTCTGGTCTTGTGCACCAATCAATTCATTTGAGATATAAGAGTTAATTTTTTAACTAGAGCCCCACTGGATATTTCTGTAGTGACCTTAAAAATTTAGATATTGGTATTAAAATTTGTTGCATACAATTTTATCTAAAATAAATATTTATAGATGTCCCTAATATTAAGTATAATTATGTATAATATACACTTATTTTACTGGTGAATTGATAACGTATAAACGGTGAGCAGGCAGGACATGCAGCGTGAATGGATTAATCTAGAACAATGTTCAGGGTGCTTACCGGAAAACCTAATGGGAAGAGACCATTAGAAATACCTAGACAGAGATGAGATGATAGCACTAGAATGGATCTGAAAGAAACAGGGTGTAATGAGGTGGAGTGGATAGAACTAGCTCAATAATGTCACAGGTAATGTATTTTTTGTAAGTGCGTTAATAATCTTTTGAAATTATAATGACATATAGTAAAAATGAAACCCATTTTTGGCTCTTAGTAATATTTGTGCACAATTGTTCAACATTTTAAGCTATGATAATAATAATAATAATAATAATAATAATAATAATACTTAGCACCATGTCTTACTACCCGTTAGGATTGTACGCTTGTTAGGCTGTAGTTTTTTTGTACTATTTAGGCTATATTTGCACGTTATTCAATTAACTAGTCTACTTCACACTTCAAAAATAAGTGATAAATGTTTTTTATTTCACAACGTGTTAACCTACTTAAAACTTATAGAAAATATTGATTATTTCAATAAGTAGTGTGAAAGAATACAACTATGTAAGCTTTCTTACGTACCTACTATATGCCATAAGGAGTTAGAAAGTTCATTGTCACACTTACAAAAGTACGCCACCTATCCCTAGATGGATCTAGTTATATCCAGTCCACCACATTACACCCTATCTTCTTCAGGTCCATTCTAATGCGTCTAGATCTTCCAAATGTTTTTTTCCCATTGGGTTTGCCAGTCAGATCCCTGAATACGGTTCTAGATTCTCCCATTCACGCTGCTTGTCTTACCCCCCGTCATCTACAATACTTTATCATCCTAACAATGTCTTGTGATAAGTACAGGGTATGTAACCCATAATTATGTAACCTCCTTCACTCTCATTAAGTCTCATAATTTTTAGACTAAATATTTTCCTTAGAACCTTGTTTTCTAAAACATTTGTTTTCATGATATGTAATATGAGACCACGTTTACCGCCCAGAGAGAACAATTGGTAAAATTGTTTCGTATATTCTAAATTTTACATTCTTTGAAAGCAGGCGAGACGCACGCAACAACATACTTACCGAGTAAACGCATGCATTTCGCTGCTGTATACTTTTCTTAATTTTCAATATAATATTGTTATTGTTAGGTAATTAAAATTGTTCCCAAATATTTAAACTCATTACCCTGTCAAATGATTATATGGTACGCAGTAATTGCTTAATTATCGCCTCCAATCATTGTTATTTGTGTGATCATATGCTTAGTACTTCTAGCGTTCACTTTTCAACCTATTTTCAAAATATACTTTAATAAAATTTCTGCATTCATTTTAACAGCTTTCGTACTATTGGCTATCAAAGCTAAATCACCTGCCTATCCTAATAGCAGCACTGTACTGTTTAAAGTCAAGCTTTCTATTGCATTACCCTGTTTGCATACTCTAATGGTATATTTAAAAGTAATGGAATTTTTTTTCCCTATGTTAAAATCCATTATTTATTTCAATACAATCTGAGAAGTGACATGACATCAAAACCGTACCCTGCCACACGTATCAGTCAAAAACATACCTCAATTACCGTGTCAATTTTATTGAGTATCCCAAAGTTAACTAAAATATCATATAAATTGTTATTTTTAACTGATTTATAGTTTTTTTAAATATGTATTATTGATAAACCATCATGTTATATTCCTACCTTTCTTTAATATTTTCTAAATAATCTTATAAAAACAATTCAACTACACATCCAAAGAGCTTTATATTGACACCAGACTATACTTAAATACGTATTGAGAAATATTTATTTGTATTATTGTTTAATCTAATAAGACAATTCTTTGCAATCACGTAACTTATGTAAATCACGTAACAAGGTGTTATTTACGCTTTAGTTTTTAATACTACTGTTGAGGTAACCTACTAAGTTTAGAATGTCTTCTAGCAGTCTACAACCAACATACCCGCTTGTCAGACTCGCAACTACGCAATCCCAAATCCACTCGTAATTACGCTTCTCTTAAATACAAAATAGACGGTCTACAATGAAAAGTAATAAGAAGTAATTTCAACCAATAGGAACAAACATCAATGATGACTATAGAAGTCAAATTAATATTAATGTTTTCAAATATGAAATAAATTTTTATTACATATTTTAACGGTTAAATACACATGATTTTAATTGAAAATCCTGTACTTATTACTATACATTTCCAAGCGTTAATATCATAGACCAACTATCTTCATATTATTTGATTTTAGTAGTCCATTCATATTTGTTTTTTGATTGGCTGAACGCAAGCCAACGCAACTACATAAACGCAACAGATGGACAATGTTCGTCTCCTCCCGACAAGCTGGTCCGACAGTTCCGACACACGATTGTGTTTGCGTAAGCTATTGTAGACAGACAAAATTACGTTATTGCGTAGTTGCGAGTCCGACAAGCGGGTCCGACAGTTCCGACATACGATGCCTTATTTCTGGAAAAGTGCGAGATAAATACTGATAGAAAGACAATTAATGAATAATACAAACAAATATACCTTTAATCCGAGTCAAATTCGAGCTGAACTGGCTTTTTCTAGAGCTTTGCAATGAGACAGCTTGTCACTTTTGGTGCTGTTTATTTTATGAACCCCTCATATATTCACAAAATCGATCGTTTCAAAATATCCTGGTGTAACGTTTTGGACCAGAGTTTTTAAAGGATATTCAGGTTAACTTTATACAAGAATCACGTCAGTCAAACCTTGGAATCAATATTAATACAAGCAAAGCCCATTGATAACAGACATAAGAAAAAAAAAGTTACAAAATCATTCATGCATAAAAAATAAAACTTCCATTATTAAAACATTGGACAAAGAGAAAAGATTTTCTTAGGGAATTCTAATCCATAGAGATGAGAAGCAAAAATAATCAGGCAAAATATTTTTATATGGGATCATTTATTTTATCAGATTGGATTGCGCATCATAGCATGTGCCCTTCAATTTCTTCGTTTGAGCTATGTAATCAGTGTTTTTTTAGTTATGTTATTTATAGATTCACATAAACAATAATTATTGATTGGCAAACCCAATGAGGAAAAACCTTTAGGAAGACCTAAATTCAGATGGGACTATAATATTAGAATACACATTAAAAAGATAATGTGTAATGAGGTGGATAGGATAGAACCAGCTCAGTGTTATAGGAATATGTGACATACTTTTGTAAGTGCAGAAACCAAATTTGGAGTTGCAAATGCCATTGTATGTAATCAAGCAATCAAGTTGCTCTAATAACATTGGTCGCACTTAGATAAACATTTTTCTCTTTTCTCTAATTTAAAATGTTTAAAACTAATTGTAGTATTTTATTTGACAACTGAAATGTGATAAACATAGAAAGATACTTATCTGAAACTTTGCCATGGTAATACAATAAAATAAAAAATATATTTAATTTCCATGAAAAACTCGATAGACGGACGTAATAATTACGTTGTCCACTTTGTTTTATTTAGAAAAACTTTTCCGTGGTAGCTCTAACAGCTGTATAAAATTATGTCCAGATTAGTCGAGAATAGTAGGTGTAAAAAGCTGACAGTCAATAGGTGGAAACATTTCTATATATGATGTTAAAAACAAATATATTGGATGTATTTCATTACTTCATATTAATCATATTAAATCAAAAGGACACTTGGAGATGAGATGGAAGTATGTAGCTTTGGGTCAACACAGTGTGCTCTTTCTACTGGGGAACCCAGGCTCTGTCCTGATCCAGGATCATACATCAGATGGTATGTGTGAAATCGACCACCACTTGGCAAGTGACTCTTGGTCAGCTTTTTAGTCTAGCGAACTATAAAAACAATGCATTTGTGTAGGAGTTGCGTTTAATTTAACTCAGTGATAAGAACATTATCACTCTAAGCCAGGGGCTGGCATCAGGTCGATCTCACAGCAATTCTAAGACGATCGCGGAAGAAGGTTACATCGTTAAGAAAAGCCAAGCTTATCGTTCATTATTCCAATACGTTTAGCTTATTAGATAAAGCCATAGTGTAATCCGTCAATGTTAGACTGCTATCTTTCAGGGTGTGCTTAGTGTACTCTTTATTTGTTTTATGTATTTTCTATAAACGTAGGGATATAAGTATTGTAGTAAATATTAAATTTAAGGAATAAATACAAGATGATTAGAATAATAAGAATTAAAAGTATAGTGGAGAAACGAGAGATGTTCGCAGAACCTTTGATAAATGTAAAAGTCGATTGGAGCCCAACATGTTTACCGACCCCTGGTCTAAGACAAAGGTCCTGAATCTATTTCCAGTTTCTAAGTGGCAGTTTAAACATATCCGCATAAGGTTGGTCAACGGCACATAGTTAAAACCGGAATTAAATTTTTAAATATGTTTTTCTAAATTTGTACATCCAACCTGTATCTTTACAAGTTGTGATCAGTTCTTTATTCAAGCCATATATGTTCCCCTACCGGCTGGCTATGCCTGTCATAGCTTCGTATGCCTTATAATTTAGTTTAAGGCTAGGACAGGAACAACATCCAGTCCCCGACCGTTAAGTCATCACTGTGAAAGGATAAACACACATTTCACCAATGATTCATTTTTCAGCCACGCCGGGAATCAAACATGGGACCCTTAGCTCAGTAGACAGTCACACTACTGACTGAGATATGGTGTCGAGTACTTTTCTAAATCTAGGTAATTATTTTAAATAAGCTATTATTTTTTATGAAGTTTATGAAAATACTATTAACAAGGCACAAGACTTTGATATAATTTATTAACATACCAGATGGATTAATTCTTTTAAAAATGAGTATTATTATTTTGTTAGACAAAATATTATTTTCATTATTTTTATTTAATCCATAAGTTGAACATGACAACACCAATGGGGTAGGAACGAGAATAATAGATTTTGTGAAAATGAACTCTCATTAGCATAAGGATGGATCAGGGAATTAAAGTGGTAAATCAATTTTGAAAAACCACCTAAAGTGCAACCAATGATTGTGTGTGAATGTGTGTAGACTTTCAAGATAACATAAAATAGTAGTAATTATTACCGTGGTTGTTTATGTTATAAATATTTAATCTACCAATAATATCCTAAGCAGCTATATTTGTAATAACATAATATTAACAAACTTTAATATTCTACTTGTAAGTTGAGGTATTTTTTTTAATATTTAATTTTTCATATTTGTTTTGACAAACTAAATATAACATTATCTAACATGATTTGACGGATGCAATTAATTTCTGTTCTACCCTGGCTATTGTTCATGAGCCGTTAAATTAATACAACCACCAATCTACAACAACAAATTGTTTCATTATTAGTTCTGATACACTTTAATGGATAAACTTTAGAATAAAGAATTTAATTTTGAGGTAGTTATGTGGCTATCAACATAATAGTTAATTAAACCTGCGGTTTATTCAACCTTCGTAACTGTCTGTTTAATCCCCCACTGTCACTTTAAATATAGTACATGTGTTCAACATCGTCTAGTTAACGTAAAGATGTCATCAGTATCGCTTTATTAAACCAAAGTCTGTCTATAAGCGCAGGTCCATTCGTGAAACATTATATTTTGAATCCCAAACCATAACTTTCCATTTTCTGTCATATTGATTGAAAACATAAATGCTGTAATGTAGTTAAATTAGAAAAAAAATATCATATCTTATTTTATTTTGAGGGCTTCCAGCCAAGAATACAGAGAGAGAAAGAGAGAGAGATATGCAAATTTGAGATATATAATGATGGATGTTCCAAGGGTGTTGCTTGGAGAGGACCTCTTGGCCAGTGGAGTCACAACAATGGACATTCAGAATAAATGTCATGCCCATTTAGTCTGGTTTGTCTATGACGTGGAGATAACTGTACTGCAGTGAATGATATCCCGCTCCCTCTACATGCAAATGTAGGTACATTTAATATAAATTACACCTTTCTGCTTAGTGTAGCGTAGTTAGAATGCGTATAGCCCATGCGAGTATTAGATGCGGTGAAAGCACGAGCCTTTAAATATTTTAATTTTTATTTCTTCAAAAGTTATTATTCCTTGATTTACAAACCAATGTAATTCTCTATTGTTTTTTTTTAACTTTACTAATTTTCGTTTATTTTAACTTTAAAAAGAATAATTAAAAAGTTTTTGGCAAATAAGATACTTTTGCATTTAAAAATTTGAAGGAGGCGTTTAGGGATATAAGTTTCTGATATTCTTTTCAAAAAGAAAAAGTCTTGCCACATCTATAGAATATAAGAAATATTATAAAATTGGTTCACAGAAAGGACATATTTTACAGTCTTTGAATCTCAAAAAAGAGAGATTCTCACATATTTCCTAGACTCATTTTAGATGTTAATATCTTTGAGCAAATGACTTGCATTGGTAAAATGATTGATCTGATCGTATTAACCTCCAATTCTCTCTACCTCCCTCGAGGTAAGATGTAGGTCTTCGATCCGATTAACAGCCACAATGAATATCGAACAGCCACGATGTTAAACCTCTCAATGTGGTTACTGAATAGATCTTTGGAATAAAAATGGAAAACCTGGTTCTGTAAAGTACACACGCCAAAAGAGAGAGTGATAATATATTCAAAGACTTCTTTTTATAAATTCGACTAAACGTTCGTCTTTTTTTCAGTCTCATTCAGATATATTTGTATTTCTCTCAATGGAGTATGATAGTGTTCATGTAGGAGGTGAAATGTAATTTTCATCTTCAAAGAGGTTTCCCTGAATATATATTTTTTCCTCAAAATAGCTATTTAATTCAAACAATAACTTTAGTGAGTTAACTAGGCTAAATGGTTAGATGTATTACAATAGCTAATAGCAGCGTTATTTGACCGGCGTGCCGCGGTCCAAGTCACGGAAGTGTGGGAGAAGATAAAAACTAACCGAGAATTTTTTTTATAAAAACTCTCATTGAATACTAATTGTGTGCCTGGACCATTTTTGCGCCCTGTTCGGTGTACCATGATTTTAAAACGGTTTAAAATGTCTGGTCAAGAGCGTAGTTGCTGCTCATAATAGAGTAGGAAAGTAAGATAAATCATAGTTACGTCTTGTAAAATATTATGTTTATTTATTACTGTATGGTTAATTAATGAGTGTATTGTTCACAAATATATAATACCAATCTTAATATAACATGATAATCACATTTAATGTAAAGTATATATTTGTATAAAATTCGTGAATTTAATCCCTTTAAATACCTTGAAAAACAGGGCTCGTCATAACATAGTACCCCACACACATACTTTGACAAGCAGCGCTGGTACATTGCGTTCTTGCTCATACTTCATAGATGGCAGGAGCTGTATGAATAAAACTGCCAAATAACTTATTTTCCCCCCTTCCATAGATGGCAGGAGTGGTATGAATAGAACTTGCAGTTTTATTCATTATATTCCAAAACTTTCACGTAGCTTTTTAAAGAGGTGTTACTCAATTATTAGTACAGTCAAGCTATTAAATGGTGTCAACCTGTAAACAGAAAGTTTCTCGGCCTATACAATGGTTAATTGATGAAGAAATGACACAGATACCTTGTAATTCTGACAATGAAAATGATTAAGTATATACTAGTGATAACGAGGCTGTAGATTTTTCTAATGATTATGATAGTGAAAGTGTAGAACTAACTTAAGGTGTCAGCAATAATAACATAGATAGGCCTTCTGAAAGTGATAGCTCTTTTGACAGTAGTGATTCAGACAAGTAAACAAAAGTGCGAAAAACAAAAGCATATATATGACAATTGAGTTTGGGCATGGTCTTATGGAGATAATAATTCGCTAATTTATCCATTTATCGGTAAATGTTGTATTCCAGATACTATTGTTGCAAATCTATGTGAGTCACCAAATTAATTTGAATGCTACTCCCTCTTTGCTTCTAATGATTTTTGGTGTCAAATATCTTCCGAAACTAATGATTATTATGATTTATATATTAAGCATGAAAAAATTTCGATTGGGAAATGTGATATAAAGGGGTTTCCCCCAATTTCTAACGATATTCACAATCATTTTGTATTGTCTATTCTTATGCAACAGAATAGAAAATCAAAATCTCAGTTTTACTGTAGTAAACGAGCAACAATTGAAACACCAATGCTCAAACTATGCCTTATAAGATATTAAGGCTAATAAACAGGTTTATGCACTTTTATAGTGATGAGAATTCAAAGGATAAGTTACGAAAATTGAGGTCTGTTATAACTCATACTGATAAACGCCTTTATGAGATCTACGTATTTCAGCAAGACATTAGTATTAATGAGAGCTTGATGAAATTCAATGATCGTTTAGTTTTTGTTCAATACAATCCAAGAAAGCGAGCTCACTTTGGTATAACATTTTATAAAATATGTTAATCAAATACTAGGTATTGCTCGAAGTTCAAAATCTACACAGGTCAATATTTAGCAGCAAATCCAGACCCTCCATCTAGTGAATCTGCGATTCTTGCTCTAGTAGACACATTACAACACAAAGGATACAACTGTATTTAGATAATTGGTACAACTCTCCAGCTTTATATAAGAAACTACTTGATAACCAGGTAAATGTTTTAGGTACAGGCCAGCTAAGAGTAAAGAATATGCCAGCAGACTTAAAACCATTGAAGCTAAAACGAGGTGAGACGGTACACGGTTCATGTAACAATATTTTAGATATAAATTGGAAATACTAGAAAGATGTTTCTCTACTATCAACTCGTCACAAAAATGTTCTGTAAAAAAATATTTAAAAAATTGTAAGAGGTTGACATATTCAGACTACAAACTAAACCTTGCAGAGCAAGTCTTGGAAAATATAGAGCAGCCTAACTACAAAAGTCGAGGTCGTCTTTCAATGTGAGACTTCCTAGACAGACATCAAGCAAAACAATGGGCGCATTTTTCTGAGAACATCCCTGCCACAGAAAAGAAGAAAAACCCAACAACACATAGAAGAATGTGTACCTCTCGTGGAAAGTGGAGTGAAACAATATGGCAATGTAAATAGTGTGTAGTTCCTCTTCATCTTCCGGAATGTTTTGAAGCTTTCTATACAAAGAAAAATTATTAAGAATAAAAACTCTTAAAGGGCAAAATCAACACTATGCTTTATAAAAAATTGTATGTTATGTGTAAATTGGATTTTTCTTGAACAAAGCGTATGCAGCCCAGAAAAATAAGCTTTTTCAATAATAGCTATAAATTGCTGCAATAAAAACACGTATAGTGTGGAAGAAGGGGGAGAGGTATACACTGAAGGATATGGGGGGAATAACATAAGTGGGAGGGGAATCAAATAAAGTCAAATAACTATAATAAAATGATAAAGAGAGAAATTGAGATAAATAAAGACTGAAGGCAAGTGCTAGGATAAAGGGGTGATATTGGTGGTAGTTTGAGGGGTAACGCGAGGGAGAAAGAGGTAAAGTGGAAGGGAGGAAGAATGTAAATGGGAGGAGGAAGGAGGAGAAAAAAACGAAAGCTTAGCATGACATAAAAATGTTGTTTAGGGAATTGGAATTGAAAATATATTATAGAATTAATATCAATTTAAATAAACTTGTCCATAAAGTATTTCGTTGTGAACTTAAATGGTAATCTTGCTGTAAAACATGTCCAAGTTAAATGATAAGTCAAGGGGTTAACACCATGTCTGTACAATATTTACACTTGAATTAAATTCTGAGGTTTAAATCTTGACTGTGTAGGGTGTGGAGAGAAGAGAAAGGGTGTTCACTTTTCGTCTAAAAAATAGACCTACATATCTCTGTCAAACAATTAAATAATTTATTTATTTAAACATATAGAGTAAAAATAAATAACAAACTATAGAAGTATCTGATTATTTTAATATCAGCTCAATTAGAAAGTGAAATATATTTAATTTACATGAAACTAAAGATTGATTGATATAAATGTATATTTTGAGGCACTTGTTTGTTGGAAACTCGGCTGTCTATCAGGGCTTAAGTATATCAAGTAGGCCTGTACGCACTGGCACGAACAGTTAAGCAAAATCTGCCTCAGAAGGCCAGAGTTCAAACCTAGCCTGTAGTATTTGAGGGGGCCAAGGGTGTGCCATAGTATGGCTATGATATTCAATGCGTGATAAATGTTTATTTTTTTTATTTTTACGAAAATTGTATCAATTTAATCTAAGGGATGAATACTAGGAGATTGAAATACAACCGATGATGACTCATGTGCAAAAAGCTACTCCAATTAACACTAGGTCGATACTGTATAACCCCAACCTCCCCTCCAGGTAGTAGTGATATATTGGCTATGATATTCAATGCGTGATAAATGTTTATTTTTTTATTTTTACGAAAATTGTATCAATTTAATCTAAGGGATGAATACTAGGAGAATGAAATACAACCGATGATGACTCATGTGCAAAAAGCTACTCCAATTAATACTAGGTCGATACTGTATAACCCCAACCTCCCCTCCAGGTAGTCATAAATCCAGTCTATTGTGAGCCTGGCGGTATCAGACTGCGCTACCACTAGTGTGAGTGTGGATCTCATTTCATCTATTTAAAACTATCTTTGATATTTATTTTATAAGGAAACATTATTAATATGTTGAATAACCACTATCCCTTTCTTGATAATTTTTCTGAATACTCTTTTTATGAATAATTAAAACACAAGGAAAATATTATGTTTCACACTAATTATTGTCGTTAATATTTTAGTACAGGGAATGGTGAGAATTTTTTCATTTTTTCTTCCACCAATTCATAAAGCTCATTTGACATTCCAGAGAAACCTTTATGAATACGATAAATTTATGACAGAATGAAATTAGATGCTATTTTTTTAAATTGTAATTATTCCCAGTTATTAAACCAATGATAAAAAAAGTATTTTAAGTGACCAGCCAAACTGTTTGGATAAGTGAGGTAATTATTTTTTAAAAAAAGCTTATTATTGCTTAGCAGACAAATGTTTGATCAAAGAATCAAATGGCGTTTATCATATAAATAAATGGGACGTGTATTTGTCGGTTTGTGTCTGTAGGTTCTAGAGCTTCAGAACTAAGATACTTATTAAGAGTAAACTTTGCATAGTTATAATAATAATATTTAGCACCGCGTCTTACTACCCGTTCGGGTTATACACTTTAAGTACTAATTACTCTAATGGATTAGGAATTTGGAAGGTTTAATTAGAGGAAGTGAACCCGCATTAGCGTAGAGAGAGAGTGGAAAACTATTTAGGAAAAACCACCCCAATTCACCCAACTGAGATTCGAACCTCGATCTCCCCGTCCTCAGCAGTCAAGCTCAACACGAAAAGCGCGTTAACCAGCTACGCCACCGAGGCGAGTCTTTGCATGGTTAATTTAGTAAACCTGAGGGTGTCAAACTTGAACTTCTACATTTTAGATCATAAGGTTTTAAGCCACTTGGCCATTAGCTCAGGTAGGACTTAGCTCATAAACTTTGGGTGTATTTATTTAAATGTTACGGGGTGTTGAACTTGACACTTTAAATAACGTAAACACCAGGTTATGTAACTCTGAAAACAAGGAAACTATTAAGCTTAAACTTTGCATATGTACAAAAAGAAACTTCATTATGTGCACGTTGGTTTATTATTTAAAAAACTCAAGCATTGTATTATTTAATTCTACATCAAGTTATCGTCTGATGCATTAGACAACGTGGCAGAAAGTTGGCTGAATTTTAAGATACATAATTTTATATTTAGATCCTCAATGATAATAATTATTACTAAAATATGCGTTTATATTTATCATAGGTATTTAATGAGCATGTTATGAAGCAACTAATAATATCAGCATACGGCATGAAGCTTAACTTAAGTCTAGATCAGACACAACATCCATCCCCCGGCCGATAATTCACCACTGTGAAAGGGGAAACCCAAATATCACCAATTATTAGCTTCTCGGCATTGCCGGGAATTAAACCCGAGACCATTAGCTCAGTATACAGACACGGTACGGACTGAGTTAAGGTTCCAAACAGCTATATATAAAACAAAAATATAAAAAAACTATTCAACAATAGGTAGTGATTTCTTATATCTTTGTTAATCTTTGTTAGGTAGTGAGGCTGAAAATTCATGATAGGAACATTGGTTACAGCCAAGGTGCAGAGACCCCCAAATAAATTACTATTTGAGCATACAATCACAATATAATAATGTCGCTCGGGCTGGGTCTGTTCTAAAATGTAAGCCGCAGTTTCCAACAAAATGAAATCACGAGGATCTGGTGTTATATTTGGTGGATGACACCGGTACACAAACGTGAACTCTGACTAGAAAACTAAACTTGAAAAATATAAATGAAAGCAACTTGAGAATGCAAGAAAGCTCTTCACCAACGTATAGCAATATTATTAATTCGAAATATAATAGGAGTCGAAATAACATCCATTTTGAAAGTTAATAGCCTACAGTTTGTTATTCACACTGTTATTTGAAGTAATTGTGTTATATGACAGTAATAAAACTCTACAGTTTATTGTCAATGACAAGATCATAATATAATCTTAGCTACGATGGAGTTTCTGAGTTCACAGACTTTCTGGAACATACAAACATTAATCCAGTAACATAGTTCAACACAATGATACATTCAAGAATGACCCTGAGCACGGGTCAAACCCTGAATAGCTCAAAGGCGGAGCAGTGGTGCGCTAAACAATACATAGTCACATCAATATTCAGTGGCGGCTTGTAGCTTAAAATTAGTGGGGGTGCTGTTAACATGGGAAGCAAAACAGTGCATTTTTTTTACTTCACAACCGCGAAGCCAACATTTCCGTTGGTCCCATTAAGAATTAAAGCTACAAATATATTTCTTGTTGTTGCTTTTGCCTGGCTAAGATATTAGAATATCAGGTGTTGTACGACTTCTTTTTTTAACTGTAACTTTCTCACGGAAAGATAGTTGTGAAAACTTAACCGGTTGAAGTTCACTTACAGTCACAGAACTTATTTCTTGAGGATGCAAGGCCATGGTTAAATTTTTCTGTTAAATAAAATAACATATAAAAAATTAATCAAATAGAATAGCTGGAAGCAGAATATTAATCTTATTCTACACTCTTCTACACTTTATCACAGTCAAGAATATTGTACACTGTTTTTAAGCTTAAAAAATTCCTTCCACCATCAGGCCAGAGCTGGCATTACAAGAGCACAGTGCTCTCTCTACCAGGCATTCCCGCCTTCCTCCCCGTCCCCCTTCTATGTGCGCACGCACACAACAGTCAAACACCACGTCGCTGGCACTGCGAAGCGCACAGTTCCATACAAAGATTTTTGTATCTTTTTCAGAAGCTGGGGGATGGCTACTGAAGTACTGACATTAAGCTTTAGAAATATATATTGTACTACAAAAATAAAGAAAGAATTGAAAAAAAGGACTCATTATATTAAATGTTATCGATAATATCAAGTGGAAATAGGGGGTGCTGCAGTTCCACAGTGCCTATTCACGAGCCGCCACTGTCAATATTATTTTATAACAGGGTTCTTAAAACTTTTTACGTCCAAGAATCAAAGTTTTTGTTTCTATTTGCCTCTCGGGCCGTTATGCTGTACCTAAATTTTTGGGAGTGAGTTCATATTAAAAAATTCCAATTAGCTTATTTTTATACATTTATACTAACATTAGGGATTAGGTTTGTCTCCCACAAGTAAAATTCCTGACGTCTCTGAAATATGTTCCAGCTTAACACCCCTTCCCCTTTTTTTAGGATTCTAATAGCAGAGGATAGCACGATTTATTTTGTCTATTAGAACTGTCATTTCTCATTTCAAAGAACATTTGTATTAGAACATACCGGTATTACTTTTCTTAACGTAAAAAGCAAAAATCCCTTATAAAATAACGTAAAATACTTCGATTAAATACGTATTTTTTTATTATTTGATTAAATAAAATACATACATCTATTTGCCATTTTTTTCTCTTGAAATTATTTTATTTTGTTCATGAGACAGCGGTTCGCAATTTTTTTTTATCTCAGGCCGCGAGTTGAGGGCCCCTGCTTCAGAAGCTAATCAAGTGAATGTGGCTCAGACAATATCAGGTCAAGGCAATCTTAGATATGGAAGAATTTACACCATAAGCTAAAAATAGCTATAAGAAGAAATGAAAAAACATTTTATAACTAATTGAAATGTCAGATTATGTTCTTCTTATAGCTATCTATCCATACTCTCTTGGTAGTCTACCACCAGTGAGCGGAGCTCTGTGATTTATGTATGCTACCATTGAGAATACTAAAATAGTTTTTTTAATTTAGGCATTCGGGTTTAAAAAAACACGAGGTTAATAGCTGGAGGAATCGTGTTGACCACATTACACCCCCTATCCACAAATGTTGGCACTATAATTGCTGACGGCTGCTCAGTCGGTAAAGATCGATTACGGCTCAGAGCATGGAGTTTTTTTGTGCTGGAATAATTATTCTAGCTAAGATTTAAGAAAACGTGAAACCAAAAGTGGGTCTTGTCTGTCTACTTTTTTTTATTCCACTATTTAATCTAAAGAATATATATATTTACCCTAATAGGTTAGGGAATATAATGTAGAATTTGGAAGAAATGTATCCACATTTTTGTAGGTGAAACAGTTTAAGAAATATCCCTCCCAGTAAAGCCGAATGGGATTTTAACTTTGATCCTCCCGTAAGTGAAGTGTTTTACTTTTGTTGATTTTGACAGTGGAGATCAATTTTAGCAGATTTAAGGTATATTTGTTGACTTTTTATCTATGTTTTTGTACTATTTTCCAGTAAGGAATTTCTTCAATAATGATGTACTCCAAATTGACATACGTAACAGATATCAGTGCTACTAGATCTCCTTTCTCGTTTTCATACGTCAAGTCATGTGATCTGCAGATTTCACTTTAGAGATTAATGGTATAAAGAGGAAAAATGGGATAAAGTTCCATAACGCACATTTTTTCCATGACAATAGTTTTTGAATTTCAAACCCTAAGAGGAACACACCATATAATGGTTTTAGAAATAATATCAAATATTACATAGATCTTTCTTAGCCATAATCTGAAGTGGATTGTACAGGTATCTCATGATTGTCTAACAGATGACAGCAGTAACTCAATCTGCAATCTATAGTTCATTATGAAGGTATGATGATTGTCTATCATATGACAGCACTAACACAATTTGAGCTAAAAATTGGACTTGACCCCTATCTCCCCTGTACCTTTAAAATATTATAATTTTATTTTAAATATCCACTAGTTAGATAGTGAATAGTTATTAATTTCAACCGCAAAAGATATATTTGTATACCATATTATCATTATTATTATTAGCCCTGCTTCTTACTACCCATTCGGGTTATACGCACTTACGCTAATGTGTAATGGTAGGGTGATTGTAAGATGAAATGGAGGACCTACATTTTAACGTGGAATCCAAATCATGGTGGAGGCCTGGCATTCCCCACATTCACAAGTTGTGATTAATACACGTCTTGTCAGAGGTTAAGGAAGGGTTTGGCAATCAGATAAATCTGTGCTGGGACCGAGGGTTGAACCCCGGACCCACATCACAGAAGTCTTGAACCTTAATCCTGGACCACAAGGTCACCTGTACCATATTCTAAAATATTCTCCAAAGCTTATTTATTCGTAAGTTTATTAAGGTATAGCAATACAGATTGTATGCTTGTGTAATTTCTGTAATCCGCGTCTTACTACCCGTCTTGGATTATCATATATTTGTACTAAAGGTAAAGGAGGAATAGATATTCGATTGTAAGGATATGTACTCTCATCTGTGTGAAGGAAAGAGGAAAATACGATTTAGGAAGATAAAATAAAACAGTACCCCCGGATGGGTTTTATACTCCACACTCTTCTTTGTCGTGGGCAAACCAATCTAGAGGAGACGGAAGTTTATGTCCGAGGACCTTAGGTCCAGGATGATCCCACAAACGTCCCAGATCTCTGCTTGGATTAGTGACACGGGGAAGGCTATCACAGAGTCCACTGTAGAATAGTCTGGCTGCACTTCCCTCTAGAAACATTTCATGGAGCAATCTTGCTTAATTTTATTCGTTTTATTACACTAGTTCTTTACACTTCCCTCTAGAAACATTTCATGGAGCAATCTTGCTTAATTTTATTGGTTTTATTACACTAGTTCTTTATTTTTGTTTCATTTCGAGAAATGCAACAAACAATCTTTTATCTAAGATGGGAGTGTTGGAAACGTGAATTAATGCAGTGATTTGCAGTTTTTATCGCAAAATAATGTTGTGGCTAAAATAGAAAAAATATCTCTCAGGGAAATAGAGTGTTTTCATCACAATTATTTAATGTCTGTCATGAGCGTAGATCGATTAGGTGATAAACTTTTTAAATAATGATGAAAAGAGGTAAATAAATTCCACGACATCCTTGATTCATATTCTACAACTGTTGATTTCATTATGTGAATAAAATTAAACTTTATATTTCCACTATTTATTTTGACCAAAATTACTTTAATGTAAAAACTGCAAAAATACTATCCTTATATCGCTTTACTTAAGCTCGGTCAGGTAGAAATCGTGCAGTTTCAGGACATGATTCAATGTGTTCTCGTACGACACCTTAGCTCAGTTGATAGTGTGTCTCACTACTAAGCTAAGGGTCCTGGGTTTGATTCCTGCCATTGCCGAAAAATATATCATTGGGGCAATATGGCTTTCACTTCTCACAGAGATGAATTAACGGACCGGGGTGGATGTGTTGTGTCATTCCTGAATTTAAGCTATTTTATAAGTCGGCTCATAAGGTGCTCGTTAAATTAATCAAATAAATTGTAAACTTTTTTTTGATCTCTACTATTCCTATCTGGAATTTTCTTAACATAAATTTGGGACACAATCTCTGTGTACACTCGTCTTAGGGCCGAGCTTACAAATGTTATGAAAAAGCTGTCATTAATATGATAAAAACAATAGCACATTTTTAACTTGTTTTAGAGTTAACAAAAATACAAGCACGGGATGAATTGGTGTTGTTTGTACACAAAAAAATATTGTGAGATAAGTAAAATGTCCCGTATTTGACTTTTGGTTCAAAATTAGATTTTTAAATCATGGTATAGTTAAAGAATTATTTCTAGACTTAATTCAAATCCTGGAATTTTAGCTAAGCACACAATGAAATTAACGGCTTAACAACATGATTATTCATGACCTAGCTCAGGGGGTAAGAAAGAGGAGTATTTAAAAAGTTCATCCACATTCTAAAGTAGAAATAATAGGATACTCCCAGTTGTAAAACCACCTTCAGGTCATCCAAGTAAGATTTAAACTTCCATCTGCAGTCTTCAGTAATACAATATGTTCCAAACCTGCGCTTTAGACGTCGTGGCCATTGATTAGAGTATTTTATACCTGTATATATTGATCTCGATTGTTTTGCAAATACGTGAATCATTAAGAGTGTAAAAAGGAGATCCCGTTCCCATTGAGTAGGTTACCCTAATCTAGTCAATGATAAGCCTTGTCAGGAGTCAAACCAGAGACCATTGAGAGGGAAGGCGAGCTTAGCGATAGTGTCCTATCAATTCCAGTGACTAGTTTTCCAGTGAGGTGCGGATGGGCGTGGGGGGGAGTAGGATCTCAAATCACAAAAAGGTTTACAAAGAGTGGGATCCTCTACATCCGGACGGATATTGTCGAGGAATCAGTGACATATGATTATACCAACTTAAAACTATTAAATTAAATATTGGAGTATTTATTATGTTGGCAGTTTTGAGGCATAGCAAAGTGTTCAGAAGGGAAAGCGCCTTAATCTTGAGCGAAGCACGGCTAAAAGTATAAATACTCCGGCCGAGGGTCCATAATACCAACCTGACCGTCTGAATGTTGGCCTTTTCTAGTTACCGAGCGCTCTAGTGGTTGCACCAAACACTAGGATTACCACAGGACTGGGGCGACGCCACATTTGGAGGGATTAGTGCTCACCCTGGATGCTAAGGGCTGTTTATTAGCTCTGAACAAGGCCAAGGGAAGGAGGGGGAAATTAATCTCCATTATCAATTTATCATCCAAACTGGGTTCTCCCCGCAATTGGTGGGTGGCGTCAAGCATGCGATAGTTGGGAAAGGTTAGGTTGTTAAGTCGCGTTTTTTTCTCATGTTCGTATGACCATTGAGTATATTCGTTGTGTAGTTTTGGTTTTTGGGTAGGAGTGTATGGCTTGTAGACGAAACGGATTGCTATTTACTAGAGAAAATAAGGGATAGATGGGTTTTTGGATCATATGCATAGAGCAAACAATGATCGCTGGTTGTAAGATCTAGAGGGGCGAAACAATAAATGGCATGTACGTTTAGAAATATTCTTTCTCTTCCTCTGACGAGTATACACAATCGTGCTAATATTTGCGTTAGGGAAGCAATGATGTGCATTTCAAAATCAACTTTTTCTTGTAAACTTATATTCATAGATACGCATATGATTCAATGATAATTTTAAATCTATGTCATTGATGAATATTTCTATCAGCCATTTTCGTGAATACGATAAATACACGAAGTTGTAGACGATTAAAAAAAATATTATCAATTAACTAATTTAAGATCAAAAAACTATATTTGTGACAGTGTTAGAATATATTTAGATTTATTTGAGAGATTTTGTTTTTTGTTTCAATTTTGTATCTTTAAAATTCGCCATATGGAATGAATTCACTCCAAATTGTTTGAATATTTATTTAATATACTGTATTTATTTTAAAATAGTAGATTTAGTAGCGGAAAAACATAGCTGCCTAATTCGTCTGGTTTTATATTAGGAAACCGCTTCTAATTTCTTCTTTAAGCCACGTAGGAGGCTAAAATAACCTACCTCCACCAATAAAAACGGCGAACGGATAATCATAAGTTGTTAACCTTACCATGGTATTGTACAGTACAGCTATAAATTAAACAAATCCCTGACAAATTCTAAGGATGATCTTATGGCGAATTAGGCTGGTGAAAGAAGGATTCTATATTATTCAAGTCAGCCAAGTTTGATTATTTACCTCCCAAGAAGCTGTTTAGCAAATGATATTATTAATTTATTCTTATATTTGCGGCACGTTTAGACTAAGTGAAGTTTATATATGTTTTTTTAATATGTAAATGTTATATGAAGCATTTTACAGCAATTTAAAATATAGATAAGCACTCTATTAAAATTATCCCATCAGTCGTAATTACACCAGAGCGAATGTCAATTTTTGAACTGTCCCTTGTTTTCTAGAGCAACGAGGAAGAAAACAAAACAAAGAAAGAAAAAGGGACGATTGTTTGATTTTTTTAACACCGCCTCCTACTACTCGTTCGGGTTATAAGATGGGACGATTGTTGTTTAATAATAAATGGTCTAAGTGTTTATGTGTTTGTGATGACAGTCAAATTCAAAATAGTGCTATTATTATTCGACACCTATATGAATACGAGCATATCAAAAGCTTTGTGAGTATTTCTACATCAACTAGAAGTATTGTCACCCTCCAGCAAGATCTTACAAAAACTAAAAATAAAAATGAAATGAGAAAATTCTTACTTTCTCTCTACCTTACAGGTTTAGAAAATATTGTAATCGTAAAAAAAATCCAACCCATAATGTTGGTGGATGTTGAAGTTTCATGACCCCCGAATCAGAAAAAGTGATTTTTGAATTTCCATCTGTCTGTCTGTACCTCGAAGTAGAGTCTAAAATATTTCACCGATTGAGCTAAATCTTGGTAATTAGGGTTTTCATAGGGTTGCCCCGATGGGTTTTTGGAATTGGATATATAACCCTAAAATTAAGGGTAATTTACTTAGGGCGAAAAGAGAGAAAAAAAAAAGATTTTATCAAAATTGGCGCAAACGATTTTGATCCGAAAAGAGAAGCAACTGGATTTTTCAAAATCAGCTCTAACGATTTTGATTAAGATTATTAATAAAATGGCTATTTTATTTTGCCATGAAAATTAATTTTAGGGTGTTGACAGAAGTGTATATTTACGTATCTCCACAACTATTTTAGATACTAAATAACGTAACATTGCAAAATTGTAGTACTATTAAAAATAAAAATCTTGTTTGAAATATATATCTCTAAAACCAACAGTATCTGAGATAGTGTCAAACATATTAATACGATTTTGTGATATTTAGCTGTATACTACTATTTAGCTATATACTACTTATGTTTTAATGCAATGATTCTCTAATACCATAGAGTTAGTAAGTCTCTCAAATATGTATGTTCTTTTTCCTTGAACCTTTTAGAGGATATGTTTGTAAATCACTTATCTATCTTTTATTTCTCTAAATGCATAAATGAGGAATTTAATAGAAATGCGATAATCATAAGATGTGCAACCCCCAATAAAATGTTGAAAATCACTTGGGTTTGCTAGTGTATATTATTTTGTTTCACATATTTTACGAGTTGTGAATAAGTATCTCCAGTTTTGAACAATGGAGTGAAAAACTCCGTTCTGAGTTCCTTACAATTTTTTTTTCGATCATATCTGCAAATAGGTGAAATTAATATTGTTTAATCTAAAAGCATCAAAGTTATTTTTTCCTTTCGCAATTTTAACTATTTCAAAACAAAGCTTGAACTCAGGACTTATAATCTAATATATTTACATGAGTACGAGATGCTTAGAAAAGATATTTAGGAAAATGCTTAATTTTATTAGTTTACGAATACATTGTTATAATTATTAGAAAAGATATGGCGTACCAAATGGAACAATAATTCGTTCAAAAGTCCTTGAAAATTTTCAACTTTTATTTTAAGATTTTCTTTCACTGATATTTGAAATTTTTCCAAACATAAACGTAAGGAACAATATATTTATTTAATTTTAATCGTATTTTAAATCAATAATAATAACAAATAAACTAATAGATTATTAAATAAATAAAATAGCATTATAAAATATTGTTTATTTAGTCGCATTGTTGTTGTTAATTATGTTTAAAATTTTAGCCTGAATTTATCTCAGACATAGAATATATATTCAAATATTTATCCACATAGTAGTGTATATTCTAATAACAATGTTTCATTTTGTCTTGTCCCAAGCTAAAAATTTATCTCCTTGTGCTATTCTCCAAGTTGTACCTTTCTCCATCACCCCACTCTATGCTAGGAGTAAGACACAGGTAATAAGAGGGTATTTTGGGAGTCAGTTTCTATCATTTTTTTTAAAGGGTCTCTAATACAGTTACAGTGGTCTCGTGTTTTAAGGGTTTTACTTGTGTTACTGCCTAACAGTGCAAATATCAGAGTTAGGTATTTAGGAATGAGTTTTCTTCCTAGGGCATATAGACCTGGCTATAATTCACAGGTAGCCAACGTCTTTAGGAAGGCTATCAACAATGTTTACTCTAGAAAAAATGTGTGTTGATCAAGAAGGAACAAATTACACCAACTATTAAACGATAAAAACAATTCAAGCCTTACTTTTATACCCTTACGTGGTAAAAAAATACTATTATTTAGTTTGGTGTCCAACTAGTGGAAATACTTTATATTAAATTAATAAGAACTTTGTAATTTTGGGCATTGTGTAAATTTGTACAGAAACTATATAAATAAAAATAAAATATCCTGCTAAAATTCCGCTATGCCCATAGTCAATATATAAAAACTGTTGAGATCACTGTGAGTAGTGAAATAAAATAATTGTATCTACTGGAAACGTATTTTATTTGTTTTGGGAAAACTAGATTTGTAGTAAAAACTACAAAAATAATCATCTTATAATGGCTAGTCCCCCCATCCAACCTTAATAACGCAAGATATGATTTCTTATTATATATAAAAAAATATTGCTATCAAAAAAGAACAATTGACAATAAATTAAATTACTTTATAATTTTAGGTCCTGTTTCGTGAAAACCTGTTTCAGTGGGTGAATAGTTTAAGGCGTCAGTATCGGGCTGGACGGTCTTTATGATGACAGGGAGGTCAGGGTTAGAATACAGGTTGGTTCTACATAAGATGGTTTTTCCTAAATGGTTTCCCAATCTCCTTCCACACAAATATAGTTAATTTTCTCTAAATTCTACCTTACTCATCCCTAACACATTAGCTTAAATAGTACATTTAGCTCGAACGGGTATCAAAACGTGACACTAAGAAACCAAACCAAAAACAGCAAATGTTGAAATAACTAACAATTGCTATGTAGTTTTGAAATTTCATAATTTCATACTCATAAGAAATAAATAAGTGTAAGACTATGTCAAATGTAAGAAATATTTTTTGCTGAAGAATAAATTGTGTATACTTGTAGATAGAACCAGTCATTAGTGGTTTTAATTAGGTGTTTGTTGTGTTAACAAAAGAGCTATTAATTACCCAATGTAAGGAATATAAACTATGAGGGTACTTTAAAAAAACAAAACATTTCCATTGCAGCTTGAAGGATTTATAGCCTATGCGAATATAGTAATTTAGACCGCTCAGCTTTAATTTATTTTTTGGCCTATAAATATTAGAATAAAGCCCCTTCCTAATTGATGACATGACAATACTACTTTCAGCTTAATTTGTTTAAGAAAAGGGTAATCAGCAAAGCCCATTTAAAATAAAATTATCTTTTAATGTTAGAGTATGGTTTTCAAATACTGGTTCCAAGATTCTGCCGTCAGCCCAACTCCTTCGTATTAAATGTGGGAGTAACTTGGTTAGCAAACCCAAACTCGATTATAACGTTAGTTTAGATCGCTGAATCTATCGTTGGAATAATTGGATTAGTGGTTGTAGACTTTTCGGCAGGAGAGTTAAAAAAATAAACAAAGTATTAATGAATTTTTACGGGGTGTAGAATAGTGACAATCAGATTACGCGAAGAAGGGGAAACATGTACTAAAAATATTTTTGTACTAAACAATATATAATAAAAGAATATAGCACAATAAAAAATATTGGACTTTATTGTTATTGACGCCTACCACAAGTAGAGTTGATAATATTGTTAAGATATCAATGTTGAAATACAGGTCCGTAATTTAATTGTAAATTTATTATACAGTTCAAGAGTGAGCTTACTTTACATTTAAGTCATTTTACCCCCAAAATTTAACTGCACAATATTAACGCGTGTATAATTAATTATAAGCTATAAACAGTGGATCTGAAATTTATAATAACTAGATTTTCATAAGTGGTATAGAAAATGAAACATGTATTAATAATGCATATTAAGAAGAGCAATAATATAAATATGTCAATGAAAAATATTATTTATATCAATTAATAATTAATCTTAGTTATTAATATTTATACAATAATAATACAAATAGTTAATTGTGTACACGAATATCTATTTATACTAAATTTCAGCCCCATATATTATTATTTTACCCTAAAAATGGTACGTAAAAAGAATAAAATAGAATGCTTGACCCCTAATTGCTTGAAAGCTTTAATTATTTGAGGAAATTGAATCTATATTTATAGTTTATAAGCTGTATACTTATAAATTTGGGGCAACGAAATAATTATGGTCGATTGACCTTAAACACGTGGTACCTGGTTCCCGCATTGTCTAGTAGGTCATCTTAATAACACAAGTAGCAAACTAATTTTAGTTTTGTGGCATATGCTTATAAAATAAATGCCATTACAAACTATATCTTTTATCAAAATTACTGTGTTGATTCCATAATTAATTTCACCAAATTTCAAGCATAAAAAATAGTATGAACTTTAAAACTATGCTTTACAAAAATTATTATTGCTAAAATTTTATTTATGAGGCTTACTTATTATATTTCATGTTTAAGAAATTAAAAACTATTAACTTTCGCACATAAATAATTATTAGCTACCTAGAAACGAATCATTTCCGAAAGTTTGAAGGGCTTTTAGGCAGGCTGTCAAGCTAGAAGCTCATAATGAAGAAAAGGATTAATATACCTTTCATTTAGCTATTTCAATATAAATTTAAGAATTACAAAGAAAGATGTCTAGCTATTTATCTCTTTAGAGTAAATTAGCGCTGCATTGAAACTGCAGTACTTTGCTCTTGTTAAATTGCTAAGGAGAATGTTAGTGTGAAACTTTCAAAGTTTCTGTGTACAGCGCTGGGAGAGCAAAGCTGTTCAAGAATGCGTGTACAACAAGTTGCATAGGAGTTAGGCACGCAGCAGCCCTGCATATGTAATAATGGCAAGCACTTTCTGTGATGTAGGACAGTTAATGATTACTCTCAGAACGTATTCGCATTTCCAGATGAACTGGTATGGTGTTTACTATTAATTGTGCTATGTTCTTCTTCCGTGATCCAAGATGTCGACGTGTATAGTGACATGCGCCTAATTCCTATGCAACTTTCTGAACACTCATTCTTGGATAGCTTTGATCTCCTGGCATTTTATGCTGAAACTTTGACACAATTTAATAGTATTATCATTTTTCTCCAAATGTAAGTGCATAGGCACTTTTCTATTACCTTTGGTTCAAACAAACTATATGTGCAGTTTGGGCTATGAATTTCCACATACTCTGTATTTACATCTTAAAAACCATCTTTTTTAACATATCCATACTATATGATGAGTGGAACAACCATGTCTAGTAAACTTAGCTCTAATATAGATTAGTGATCCAGAGTAATAGAGGCAATATAATATAGAAAGAAGAAAACCCAAATGATTCTTACATAGATTAAACAAACTAATTTACTGTTTATCTTTACACCATACAATACAAAAACTACATGGTTTTCAGATATATCTCAAACCAATCCATTATACCCTTTCTAAATTTCCACTCTCACACTTAATTAAACTTTCTCCCATACCCGTAAAAGGTATTATCAGATAGTTAAATCCATGAAAAAACCAAGTATGCCTTTTAATAAATCAACCTCTTATATTAAAGAAAGATAGAGATAAAATGCAAGTATATAATAATTATGTATATAGGCCTGTATTTAAATTTTATAATTGCAGAAATTTTGATTTAATAGAAAACTTTTAATATTTTCTGAACAACTAGTTTATATTTATCTCCCGCATTTACTATATATGACAATAACCCGCTTTGGTAGCCATGTGGTCTAGCGCGCTACTATCGACTTAGACTAGACTGCCGAAGACCGGGATATCATGATTCAATCCCAGCCAGATGCACTGAGGATGATTTTCCCCTATCCTTACATGCAAATTCGGGCGCACTTCCTTTAAAATCAAGCCTTTCCATCCGTAACACTTTAGTGTAGTTAGTATATATGCGTATAGACCGAAATGGTAGTAAGACGTGGCACTAAAAATTAAAATTATAAATGCCAATAAAATAATAGTATATAACAAAGGACATCAGTCAGGCATTAATATTTACTTAACCAATATTTAGTGCAAGTATGTATTATCAATGTAAGTTATTTATGAATGATAAACTGCCCAAACCCTTTCTGCTGCGATTACACCAGTATCAAAATGATTGTCTGCAATTAAGGTAGTGCAATAAAAGTCAGTTAAAAAGCCAGTTACAAATCTGAGGTAAAATGTATTCCAAATTAAGTTAATATAAGTGTTTTAGTAATGAAATAACAGATAGTGTAGCGGTTATGATCTACTCGTATCGGTACTGGAGTAATTTTAGACTGGGTCCAAATGAAACTTTCACATTGGCAATGGCAATATAATGAGCATAGGCGTACGCAACGAGGGTGTCATGGGCACTGAGATACACCCACTGGCCACCAATAAACAGAAAAAGTAGGAGTGACAAAAACGAAGTACCCTTTTTCTTAGAAATCGCGTCTATGAATAAATGCTTCAAGGGTAGTGGTTAAGGGGGTAATGTAGGGGCCATTGTTTTTGTATTTTTCATATCAAAACTTTTTTTGGTCCAAATAAATAAATATTGCTTCAATACAAACATAGAGTTTAAATTTCTTCATAATCGGAAACTTAAACATTTATGGGTATCTGTCAAAAGTGTCCTAGAGTTTAATGATAATATTTTTTATTTATTTAAAAAGTATGTTAGCTAATGGCGCTATGTCTATGACAGATAATCAAAATTGTTTTATATAATCATATGAAGAGAATTAAACCCTATGTTTATAACAGAACAATATTTGATTGGTTTTACGTTTCCTACATCCCCCTGATAATGTAGTCTGTTCAGCGTAAGAATTGTTTTCTGAAAGACCTTTTACCATACCAGAAATATATTATATAGTAGGGTATTGGTAGTAAAAGAGATATTTCAGGGAGTAATTCCTACCGTGAATGGAGTTTTATATCGTGTTATTAGGCTGGCTAGCGGATAGCATTAAATATATTATTATTGTTTTTCAAATAATAAACATGTAAAATAAAATATTGGTTACTTCGGGTTTAAAATTAGTGTGAATGTTAAATTAAATTCAAACATATTATTTGGTGGTTTGGTCGATGATCCCAACCCCTTTGTCTTCCAACTGGCACCAACATCAGCCACACCCTGCACAGGCTTGTGCTAACGAGTGGTATTGACTCAAGATATAAAACCAATGGTGTACAGCTAATTGGTTCGGGCCAGAGATAATTACACTTTTATAACCATAAGTTAACCTGATATTGAATACATTTTAAATTTCATGCTCAAATATGCTATTCATCAAATAATTTTATATTTACTTACTCTATGACACTAGGGACTGAAAGTTATAGACCACACTTTGTAATGATACTGTTATGGACCCTTTTCATATATTAAAAAAGTAATGGATTAAGTGTATTTTTCTTAGACAAACTGTATATAAAAAATCCCTTTAATTCTTCATCCACGAAGAGTCACTCGCATTTCAGAAGTAATTTCTATACAATGCACTATGAAACTTTTATTCTTAAAAAGATCAACTCCGTAATATTTAGCAAAATCTTGTGACTCGCTGGCTACCTCTACCCAATAGCCTTCACAACACCTGTTATCAGGAGTTTTTCCATTTGTTAGTTTTAACACTGATTGACAATGGGTCCAAGAGGCAAGGGGTAGGTTATATATAAGCCGCTTGTGCATATGAATACACACAGTGCCATTAACTTAAATTCTTACAGTACATTAAATATATTAGAGAGAAAAATAGCAGAACGCAATCTTTGAATTGAACAAAATACTTTTATTTTAGATTTCATAACCTCAGTACCGAAGCTATAATCAACCAAATAAATCGTGTGCTATATCAAAAGTCTTGTTTACTTAATACAATTAAATATCAGAAATAATCATTTTACATAACACGAGCAAGTGCGTAGTAAGGCATGCTCGAGTCTTCATCATCTCAAAACCTCATATCGTTATAGATAGTGCTCATTCACAGGGAACTATTATGATTACAATCCGTAGCACTTTAATCGGCGCCCATCGCGAACGCATAACGCTTTAATTTACAAAAGTACGTCACATATTCCTAACTTGAGCCGGTTATATCCAGTTCACCTCATAACACCCTATCTCTATCTTGAGCTGGTTATATCCAGTTCACCTCAATAGAACCTATCTCTTTCAGCTTCATTATAATATTACCCTCCCATCTGCGTTTAGGTCTTCCCTCAGGTTTCTTCATATTAGGGTTTAACATTCAATGATACCTTGACAAGGTTCTAAATTTCTTCCATACATGCTGTTCATGCTGACCACCGTAATCTACGTTATTTGATTATGCTAACAATATCTGGGTCTAAGTAGTTTACTCCTTATATTATATATTGTATGGACCGAAAACCCCCTCAAAATAAGTAGTGTACATTTCGCGCCTCTGCTATCAATGAATAAAAATACTAACAATTATCCTGCTAGTTTAGGATCGGGGCCGGGAGTATGTCATCTCTGCTACACTAGACCCTCATGGAGGGGTCCAGCGATTTAAATGTAGCCCTGTGGCTTTTAAATTGCTTAATGTATAAAGAAACTTTGTCAATACTATCTCCTTTTTCCATAGCTAAGAGATTATTATTATTATTATTAATAATAATAGTAATAATAATTACTATTATTATTAATAATAGTAATAATAATATTATTACTAATAATAATAATAGTAATATTATTATTAATAATAATAATAATAATAGTAATATTATTACTATTATTAATAATAATAATAATAATCTCACAATAAGTTATTACATATAAGACATCAAATATTCCACAACCTTTCTTATAATAGGTAGTTAATAAAATATCATCTTTATCATAAATAAGGCTTTAAGATGGTGTAAAATCTATAAATAGCACCAAAACATACCGTAATAGAAGACGAAGCTACTATCAAATAAGGAGAAGGGAATAAAAATAAAGGAGATATAATTTTGTTAAAAAAATACTTTTCTAAAATTCTATACAGACTAAAGATACCTTGTAAACAAACTTGCATAAACATAGCTGTATTTTATTAACATTATATTGAAACAACAATATATTGGTCCACATGCCTGGTGATATTTGATCATGGTTTTAAATGAAATATTAAGACCGAATTAATATTTTACTAGGGTGACGCAAGTCCTATTAGAGTGTATACTAATTAATAGGAGTATTAAACATATTTTACAGTTGAAATATATTAGGTAGTATACAAACTGATCCCCATTGCCTAAAATATTATTATTTAGACTTTGAACTAAATATGTGTTTACTATTAAATTTACGACTCTGAAATGTGTAAAATTATTACACCATAAATTATTTCCTGGATATGAAAGATTGTTATCTTGAACGAGGGTGGTTAGTGAGTGTAGCATTGGGCGGGAGTTTGATTGTTATTAGGACTGGATATGGCAGAGCCTCGTGGCATCCGCATTAAGCCTTGAACCCCAGCCAATGGGGGTTTGATAGAAGACCACTCTGCCTGATAACGAGTAAATAATGCCGGTAAAAATCCGCACAGGCTGCTCAATGTTGACGGGATCCTAGCAAAGTCGGTAATGCTAGAACACCTTAATGGGGGGATTATTCGCTGGGAGGTAATCTATGTGGGAGTGGAGGAAGCTGAGGGGCATGGTTTTCCACATACTAAGAGTTTGGTAGAGCGTACCAGGCTTAACAGAAATAGCTTGTCAGAACAT
>CABFOW010004218.1:0-10810 GCA_902141385.1 Timema californicum
TAGTAAGGGTTGACAATCGCTACTCGTATCAAAGCGGAAATATTTGAGATAAAACCTTATTTAGTCCATTTACCAGTATTGGTCTAATGGAATAAATATATCTGCGTCTTCAGTTGAGACATGTCCGCCCAAATAGTCTAGAGCTTCTTGGAGACAGGAACAGTCTGCCAATAACTATGACAACTATAATATTACCAGGAGGTGGCCAAACGTATTCTTATAAATTGTTCTGATTTTACAAAGTCTGAAATACGAGGGGACGCCGCCCATTCATAACCCACTCCATTATCAAACCATCGAGTCTGCACTTCGCTTCTCTTATGACTTTTTTAAACTTAAACTTGATTATTTTAGTAATGTAAATGAAAGTAGGGGCATCATATTGACTCTTCAATCACTGGCTTGCCACTCAGCTTGGTCTTGGATCAAGAAAAGTTTGGATTGCAACAAAGTTAATTATCTGACCATAGATTTGATCAAATAATCAATTAAAATCAAATGGAAACACTGTAAAAAGTAGTGTATTTGAAAAACATTATTGTTAAATGAGCTACATCCATAGAAATTGTCTTTGGTAGCCGAGGCTGCCTGATATGCCCTTTCAATAAATTGCGATATTGGCACATTCCTTAAAAAAATGTTTTAAATAATTTTGTTGTTATATTAATAAGTTAACACAATGAAATGTAATCAGTAAAACATCATATATGATTATAGTAAAGTTAAATTCTTTCTTTAGGTGCATTGGATTTCAACATTCTCTGTAACTTCATTGTAAAGTTTAAAAATTTCATCTGAAGACACCATGATTTACACGATTATCCTTAAAAATTAGTCACGCCCAATATATATAACACACTTTACTTAAATAATCACAAAAATGAGGATTCAAAAACTAATTCAGGTATTACAGCTTTTAGGTTGTCTCTCACCAACATGATTAGCTGGTTAGCTTGACCAATTACCATCTAATTGTTAATGGTGAAAAATGAAGTTTGAGGCAGTTATTGGTCTCTGATCAAGTCACTGATTATTGTTTGTGCATCCGACCTTAAATAGGTGACTTACTTAGACAGTACCTCTATTGAATTCCCGAGATAATTTCTACTCTGATTTTTCTTACCAACAAAACCAACTAGAATTCACCAGTAAAACTGGAGTAGACAGCACCGTTGTTTGGGCGTAATGCTCTCTCTTTACGCATAATGAGAATTGATGTAAATCTTTAACATAATTTTCCTAAAGATCGATAACTAACCCATTGAAATAGTAAACTATATAACAAATAATATTGTTGGTGTTAATCAAACAGTCTATACATTTGGTCGGCCTCTAGGTAAACTCTCGTAACAACTTTAGTACCTATAACATTTTCTCGTAGTGGAATAAAGGCCAGCTTATAATAGTTATTGCTTCTTATCTCTTCACCCACAAACCTTTACAATGCTCATGTAAGCTTTACCTGATATTTACTAATAACACAAGTTGTGCAGGTGCACAACGCAAATAGTTCGGCAGGCATCAGGTTAAGGTTTAGGCTGTAGAATCCCACTTGAGCTGTTGTACCATCCACAGTCGGTTGGTCGTAGTGTTTTGAGTCTACTGGAAAGAGCTAACTAAGCATGACAGAAAGATATAATCTAAAGCTTTGATGCGCGATCATCGAAGGTCGTCAAATTGTTTCACACTTCGTTTCACTCTAAGGTGGGGCTGTAGAGAACGATTGAAAATATTGATCTTAATTTTATTCACACTGTGATATCAACCGCTATTGAATATATGTCATTACTCATGAGCATGAGATACTTTTTTTATCAAAGAGAAAAAGTTGTCATTAAATTCAAGGACATCCTTGATTGATATTCAAGAACTGATATCACCGTGTGAAGAAGATTAATCTCTATGGCCGTATGCAATAATTTGACTAAGTGCATGCTTTGTGGACACCAGCGTGGGTTTGATTGCGTCATCAAGGTTAAAAGGTGGAGCCAACATTAAAGAGATTACAAAATATTATTGATTACAATTTAAAAGTTTATTTTCGTATGTAATTATTACGTGAAAATACGTTGACACTGTTTCCATAAAAACACAGGAATACAGTGATAATTGAGACATAAGCCATTGCTTGTTATAGTGATACCGGTTTTTATGATAATGACCCGCCCGTGCATGCCTACTGCGCACCTGCCATCACACGGCTATATGATGATCTGATAAATGTAATTCTGGTAAAATCAATAAAGATGAATGTTTGTGCACGATTTGTTTAGTTTATTACACTTTCACTAATATAAAATTGACATTAAAATGATAATGAGCCAATCTGGAAGCCTATTCCTCATTAGGGAATTCCAACATTAGAATACATCTAAATAACACGTCAAAAGACAAACAAACCACCCGGGAAAGAAGTGGAAACACGAGTTACAGCTGTTGCCAGAAAAAAGCCTTTAGGGCGCTGGGCACTTTATAAAATAAGGTGGTGCTCAACACGGGGACCGCGGAACAACACTAACAAGAATAAACTAGAGCAGAGTCATATGGGCTAGGAGACCAAACGATCATAACTGCCACTCGTGACCGCCTGATATCCCCGTGTGTTTATGTTCATACTTGGGCTAGAAGACCAAACGATCATAACTGCCACTCGTGACCGCCTGATATCCCCGTGTGTTCGTGTTCATACTTGGACTAGGAGACCAAACGATCATAACTGCCACTCGTGACCGCCTGATATCCCCGTGTGTTCGTGTTCATACTTGGGCTAGGAGACCAAACGATCATAACTGCCACTCGTGACCGCCTGATATCCCCGTGTGTTTATGTTCATACTTAGTAAAATAAAATCAGCTTGGAAGTCCAGCTCTTAGGAGATTGCTAGAATTTAGTAATGTCACACGGCACGTTTCTTACAGTTAAATACATAATATGAAAGCAGCCTCCTTAATGGCAGGATTATCCCTGCATGGTAAATGCAATTACCTTGCTAACTCAGACATAATTAAACATTACCAATCCTAACAAGGATTCAAGGAAGTAGAAAGATATTGAACCTACATTATAACTTAGCCTAATTTTAAACTCACTAAACAAACTAATGGAGCTTTAACATGTGTGATAAAGTACATACAAGTATACCCTACCTCATGTCATAACATTGTTAAACTAGCAAATCAAAGAGTCTGACCCGAACACGGGTTTTACAAGTGGAGATATGAAACGGAAAATTTTCAATTATTTCTGTAAAATAATTTAAACTGATTAAATAGACCTAATTAAGGTAATCGAGATATAGATATCCAAAATGTCGACGTTTATACTTGAGATTAATTTCTCCTAAGGGTGTGAACGCCAGAAAATCATCAAACGAGCTTTGGTGACCACACGGTATAACGCGCTACTCTCGCAATAAACTAGAGTGCCGATGACGGAGATTGGTTTTCGATCCCGGTTGGTTTAGCCGAGGGTGGTTTTTCCTGAATAGTTTTCCACCCTCTCATGTGCAATTTCTCTAAATTCAACCTTCCTCGTCCCTAAAACCTCAGCGTAATTAGTACATGGGCTTATAACCAGAATGGGTAGTAAGATGTGGTGCTAAAAAAAAGTAGTAAAGAAACGAATGAATGCGAGCCTTTGTAGACCCGTTATGTTCATAAATCATACTTCAAGTTTTTATCATCAATTAATTAGGCCTAACTAAAATAATTTTAAGGTTGGCCTGACATTTGTCTCCTCTATTCTCCGTGCTTTCTATCTACCCCTCTCTAGCCCCAACCCCTTGCCCTAGGAACATTTCACATCTAGCTACAAGTTAACCCTACATGTTATCAAAATATAATAAAACTAACAGGATGATTACTATGGTATGGTACCGAAAAGAAGACAAAAATTTGGTTAATAAGCTGTTTTTGATTATTAAGAGAGATGGGACCCAAAATATTTGACAAAAGTTGTGGAAGAATAAAAATTACATAGAAATCATCCTTAGGCAGCCTTACAAAACGTGGCTTATTCTTAGAGCTCGGTTTGATTGGTGCTCAGTGAACACGTGCAAGTATGGATGCGTCACGTGTTACAGTTTGGTTTTCTGTATATTACAATCATTTTTTCGCTAATTCGGATTGTCTTACGTGTTAATAAAGCTGTGTGCGTTTTTATGTTGAATACGTTTCAGTGGGATGTGAATTGTGTGTTATTTGCAAGAGTAGATTGAAAGGAGGTGACAGGTCTATTGTGGTGAAAGCTGGCCTAGAAAATATTAGGAGAATCATTGCGCTGCAACAAGGTGGAATTGATAATCAACTTGTAAAGATAGAATCAGTGAAGCTGCATAAGAATAATTGTAGAAAGGATTACACTCGAAGGGTGAAAAACACGTACCAAGAGGAAAAGTCTGGCCATTATCTTAGAAGAGTGGATTCAATTTTTAATTTCAAAACAAATTGTTTGTTTTGTGGGGAACTCGTGGTTGTTAATAAGTAACATCTCATTAAGAATTTAGTAGTCAGAGAGGCAACGACTTTGGAGTTAAAGAAGAACGTTGCAGTGTTGTACGCAAAATGAGCCGATTAATGGGGACAAGTTGCTCCTTCAAGAATAAACGCTGTAATATATATATAGTTGCTGCAGAGGCACGATATCACCGCGATTGCTATCCTCTATTTAGCAGGCTTGGGTCTGTACCTCCATGTACTAGAGGGGTTCAAACCAACACTAATGTACTAGATGCAGCTAAATAGAGGTATTCGCAAAATTATGTGTGTATCTAGAAAGCCACGAAGACTGTCAGCATTACTTGGACGATCTATTAGTACAATTAAAAAGATTTCACGATATAATAGGCCTATGTGCTATATAGTTAAACGCCTGGCAAAAAAAAATCATTACGAAAATTCTGTTGTTCCTGGTCCCTCAGTTGGAAAACGAGGTTTGGTCATTTGTTTCCGTGGTCTTGCTTCTCGTATTTTAAATAAGTGATATAAGGACCGTCTCAGAAGCCAGAGGAATGAAAGAAAGAGAACTGTTGAGGCAGTCGCGATTATTATCAGTGAGGACATTTGCTCACGCTGGTACGATTGCAACACATACCCAAGCACCGAAGATAGCAGAGCGAGGATGTGAAATTATACCAGAAAATCTGCATTGCTCTCTTCAAGAAGTGATGAGGCCGAAAATAGGAGAAGAATGTGCTCCCAGAAAACGAATCACATTTGCCAATTCGATCGTTGCTGCAACTAGACCGAAAAGTTTCGTGTCTCCGTAACAGGTTGATATTGGTGTCTTAATGCACAGTGAATTTGTATATCGTACCTTAATTGATATAGTCTCCAGTATCGGTGTCAGTGCAGGCCACAGGGAGGTTCTAAAGTACGAGTCAATCCGTTACTGTGTTTGCACCAGCAAGCGTGGGGGAAAGAACATCTGGGGAGTCATGCTATGGGAGGTATTAAGTGAGTAACGCCAGCAAGCGTGGGGGAAAGAACATCTGGGGAGTCATGCTATGGGAGGTATTAAGTGAGTAACGCCAGCAAGCGTGGGAGAAAGAACATCTGGGGAGTCATGCTATGGGAGGTATTAAGTGAGTAACGCCAGCAAATCAATTGCATCCTGCATCGGAGGCTCATCGACTAGTGAAGTAGGGGACGTTGGAACTTTGAAGATAACTACATATGGCTCTTAAAAATAAACATGAACTAAACTTATTTAATCTTTAGTGCATATTGATGGAGAGCACGACAACAAAAGCTCGCTACCTTGACCTCTTGTGGATAACATGCCCTTTATGCAGTGCCGATTCCTATCCTCCTTTGGTCGAATTCATGGAGGTGTCAATGGAGACTGATCCTCGCCCCTATTCGTCTTCAGCTGTGCTTCCTCTGCCCTCCGCAAACTTGGGACTATCTGCACTTGTCTTCACTATGCCACTGAGGAGTGTAAAATGTAGAGCCAGAAGCTGTGCTTGGTTACTTTCGACCAACCATTGTACAATAAAGCTCTAGATGTTGTGTCTTATACATATAAAGATCATCCTCTTAAACATGTTCTGATTCGCCTAGGTGGTTCCAACTTTTAATGTCTTATTTGAGAGCTGCTGCTATTTATTGCACTGGCTGAGTGCAGTGCTTTCTCCTCCCCCCTCCAAGCTTAACCCCCTTTCCACATACGTGAAAAAAATTCCCCTCCATTAGCCTGACGACATGGGGTTAACGACCTGTTGTCCTTCAATGTCGTAAAGGTTTATTTCTGGAGGTTTTTTTCCCCGCAGGTCTTCTATGTGGCAATGGGTTATCCCTGATGACTCATACCTGGTGCCAGTTTGGTGGGTCGACAAGACATTCCGGGACAGGAATAGATCGTGTCCTTGAAACCGTGAGCTAGTACATGAGACCATTGACCCTGGCAACCCTCTCCCTTTTGTGTGGCAATGGTTTTTCCCGATGATATCATCGCTCTGTCACAACCCTGATGAGTCATACCTGGTGCCAGTTTGGTGGCTCGACAAGTCGAGACTCGTATATTGTTACCCTGCGTGTTAGGATGAGGTAAGGGACAAATAGATTTTGCGTGAATAAAACACGATATTACAAACACATATTTACTGTACATCAAAGGTTTCACATACATACATACATACATACATACATACATAATATTTATTATACATTGTTACAAAAATGACGCATTTATTCGTTCATACGTTTTTCTACAATGTCTCCAAGGTGGCTACAAAACATATTTTACAAAATTCCTTGACTTTTCCAGGCAACATTTTTCAATTTTCTCTGACTACTTTTTTCCAGTTTTAATGGTGGATGATGACGTAGGGACGATGCTACTGGGGAGTGGAGGGGGTTACATAATGATGGGCTATATAACCTGTAGTCATCACAAGACAGTGTTAGAATTATCAAGTCTCGTTGATTACGGTGGGCAGGGCACCCAGCGCGAATGGGAGATTCTAGAACCTTGTTCAGGGAACTGACTGGCAAGCCCAATAGGAAGAGCCCATTGAGAAGAATTAGACGTAGGCCTATGTGGGAGTATAACATTAGAATGGATCTGAGAGAGATATGTTTTAGTGAGGTAGACTGGATAGAACTAGCTCAAGTTAGGGATGGTTGTAATGAGGTGGACTGGATAGAACCAGCTCAAGATAGGTGTTGGTGGCGTACTTTTGTAAGTGCGGCAATGAACGTTTTAGTTCCTAATGCCATAGACTCAGGGTTGTTCGCGAAATGATTATGTGCGGCCCTCCTATGGGTTATGGCTTTTGATTTTAACCCGCGAAAAAATCTAACGCTCGTCGCTAAACTAGTTTAGAATCCTAGCTTCACAAGTACGACAACCGCATTTCATTGCGCATTCTCATCATTGAAAACGTAAGATCTGATCTTCCATTGGAATTGTGCGATTTACGATCAGACAGAATCGAAAAATGAGATTTAAAAAAAAATCATTACAAAGAGAGCGCTACCGAAATAGAGAGATTTTGGATTTAAGAGGTGCTAAATTGCGGGAGCACATATCTTAGCGAAATACATATGTTAATTGACTGAATTCCCATTTTCTACGATTATCAAATAAAACCTTCGATATTGATATATATACTTGTAAATGAAAACGAACAACTAGAGAGCTCACATTATAAAGAAATAATAATTATAAACTTATAAATAACTGTATCTTATCTAATGTTTGAATAACAACTTTTATAAGCAACATTACTTTTCTTTATTACAACATTTTAGAAGTGCCTACTAAATTTAACGTTCGGACTCTCCATATATTTTAATGTGGCCCTCGGATTAGCTAAAGTTGGACAGCCCTGCCATAGAGTAAGTAAGTAAATATTATAGATAGATACGTTTGATAACGTGTTTTGTGGAGCCTAAAAATAAGTTCGCTTCAAGGTAAAAATACCTATTCTGAGATAGGCAAAATACCAGAAACAAGCCATGTGCACAATTATCACTAAGACTATAATAAAACAATGCCATCTCGGGGAAGCTGTCGGAACTAAAACGTGATTGTCTTGTTTTTTGGCTATCTTACCTGGGCGTGTATATTAAATTATTTTTAGATGATATACGGGTGGGTATTAAGGTAGATTAGATAAAAGTTCAACTGTTCAATTTTATCGATGGTTTATTTCCAGTGATTGTTTTGCGACCGTGAAAGTATGTTTGTTGGTGCTCTTGATCTAACATCTCACCGTTACGTCTGAAGTGTCACATCTGGATTCATTGCTCACTGTAATTATCATTCGCCAACTAATGTGTTTTATATTTGTAAAACTATTTGGGCTTGATTTGTTTTACTTATTAAAAATAATCTTTGTGTGCATACGTCTTTTTGTAAAATAAGTGTTACACATTTAAAATAAACATACGTGTTTACAACTGTGTTTCTACTAGTTTGTCAAAGAAAATCCATTAATAGTGAGCTGCTTAGGCATATTATAGTTTCTTTGCTTATCTGTGCAGTTAAATGTTTAATTGATTCATACTGTAATAGTTTCGGCGTTTATTATTTCTGAAATAGTTTTCTAAGTGAGCTATATATCTAGCCCGAGTAATCTCGTGTCTCGAGTTCTCACCTATGATGTAACATTTAACGTTTAACGTTCTCGGTCAATGATATATTAGTTACACTATAACAACACTTTCTTATTGCTAAGATGTATCAGAGTCCCTACCTGAGAGTCGATCCCCGCGAGACCGACTAAACATCCACATTTTATGGTCGCAGTCGCGTTCTGAAACCTGTAGGACAGTTAAAGAATGTACTGACAGTTTTCATTTACTGTCACTCTCACTTTAGTTTTATAATATCAACACTTTAATAGCGGGATTTTATGATGAGTGGGAAAAAATAGGTTAGTATCTACTAAACGTTTCTCCCTACCAGAATACTGCCATTATTATACTATGAGGATATCATTGAATAACGCCGCAATTAACGGGCCGTAGAGGGGGAGGGGGGACGTTGCTACGATTCTACATCAGGTTTATAATTGTATTTTCATACGTGCACCATGTTAGATACGATCATATCACATCGTTTAAACGGTACTTTTACATATTGAAGTACCGTGAATGACGCAGCGCGAGAAATCGAAAGAGCTGATCAAAAGGGCGGCGATAATTTTGTAAAAAAATAATAATAACGTTTAGGACTGTTTCACCCTCACTGAGAGCCCTGGTGTGTCTTATAACAAATATGGCCGATATATTTAGTGGTGTGTCGCAACAGTCAACATGTGTCAGTATGGTCGATATAACATAGTCAACATGTGTCAGTATGACCAGTATCATATCATAACACAGTCAACATGTGTCAGTATGGTCGATATAACATAGTCAACATGTGTCAGTATGACCAGTATCATATCATAACACAGTCAACATGTGTCAGTATGGTCAGTATCATATCATAACACAGTCAACATGTGTCAGTATGGCCAGTATCTTATCATAACATATTCAACATGTGTCAGTATGACCAGTATCATATCATAACACAGTCAACATGTGTCAGTATGGCCAGTATCTTATCACAACATAGTCAACATGTGTCAGTATGGCCAGTATCTTATCATAACATATTCAACATGTGTAAGTATGACCAGTATCATATCATAACACAGTCAACATGTGTCAGTATGGCCAGTATCTTATCACAACATAGTCAACATTTGTCAGTATGGCCGATATTCCTAGGGCCAGAAATCATAATACAGTTTAACACTAAGAATAAGGCGCAACGCACCGACCTTCGCAACAAGGCCGCCGCGTCTATTTTTGGCATCGGCACTCGTGGGAACTTTATTATTCCTGGAAATATGTATCGAACACTTGTAAAACGTCACACGTTCATGGAATACTGAGCACCGAGTAGGGACGCTATTTGAACATATTGGCGAACAAAATACAAGTCGACCCAAACGTTGTTACCTTTTGGATGTTTAGAAAATAACTATTTGATAGCCTTTGTATTAACATGTGTTAAATTATCTTGTAAAATGTGGAAAGGGATCGAGGGGGGCGTTTTAATCAAGCCAAGGGTTCTAAAAGGGGTTTTGCCGAGGAGATTTCTTTAATAAAATATTCTTTAAAAAAATTTGATTACACTAATTTATAGAATGAAGTTCAAATATCCCCTAAAATAAACCAATAAATGCCCAATTTTTAACAAATTTCCTAACGTGCTCAAATATTAAAGGTGAATCATTTCTCACTTCTATAAATAACAGCTACAATCATTAGTCAATATAGTAATAATCTAGATTTATATTTGAATGCTAACGTAAATTTATCACACATGATCACGTACAAATACAGGTTTAAACAAACATTATAATTATATGAATTATTATTATTCATGGTACATATCCAGTATTAACTACGCTCCAACAAAGTATGTATATATATATATATATGACTAACCCTTGATATATGTTACAGTATAATTAGTCCTATATATATGTATGTAGCGTGACTAGTCCTACATGTATGTATATGGCGTGACTAGTCCTGCATATATGTATGTAGCGTGACTAGTCCTATATATATATATATATATATATATATACAGCGTGACTAGTCCTATAGTAGCCCCATGGCTTCTTTGGTGCTGACTGACAGCTCACAGCTGACTTCTGACAGTCAACATTTTGGTATATACCTACATTTTGACTGTCATAAGTGACAGCTGCTAAACATATGTTTTTGCAGATCATTCTGTTTGGCGTAGGGATACATAACTTGGTCTGGTAACTTCTCAAAGCTGTCAGTCAGCACCAAAGAAG
>CABFOW010004218.1:10949-49580 GCA_902141385.1 Timema californicum
TATATATGTATATATGTATACAGCGTGACTTTTTCTTCTAAAAATGGGTTCGATGTAATTCATATCTATCAGGAGATGAACATTCAGTGAGGCTTCCTGCAGGCTAGTGCCGCCAGCACCATCTGTTAGAAATACCCTCTATTGGGGTAGCACAGAAAGTGTTGCTACCGTTGCCTTTAACACTGAAGTTCTATGAGCTAACGCGAAAGGGCTACCAATTTTGCCTAAAAAAGTGATTTCGCATATCTTCCAAGGTTATTTTCTATTCCTCAATCGACATGGGACCGATGACTTTACTTACCCTTCAAAGTAAGTTGTACTACGGATTTCTATCGCTCAAGAACAATCCGTCGACCTCGAATGAGTTTGTAGCAACGAACATGGATCGGATCCGGAGGCGAGCACTTAACCCAAAGACCATCGAGGCCGACACAGTTTGATTAGTCCTAATATATGTAAACAGTACACTAGTTTATATTATGTACAGTTTGTATATGGCTATATACACACATAACATAACATAAATAGTCCTTCAGCCTTCACACTTGTGTCTATAACTAACCACCTTCTTTGATGGTAGCGGGTTTAACTAAAGGATGCCTCACACGATACTGGTTTATTTGCTGCTCGCTAGATTTTTTATTCGCAATACCAAAGTGAATTTCTGTGTAAACAATTCTCCAGCGAAAATATACCTTACATGGTGCTGGTAAAAACCAGGAATTTGCCAGCGTTTTGAGGGACAGACTGTATTTAATATCAAGGCGCCACGGGAGGATGTACTTTGTGCTGCAGGTCTACTTTTCGCACAAGCTCTTCAAGCTCAAATACGTGATTCTTTCCTGAAGCGAAAGAAAAAATCAATTGGGGTACGGAAGTGGATAGGTAGGAGGGTATCTCCGGGGCCTTCCGACAATCTGTTGAAGGAACTAGCATTTGAAGACCCGCAGACTTACCGTCAAGTTGTACGGTTGTCGTGGAAAAAGTTTGACGAGCTTTTGAAGAAGGTACATCAATTTATAATGAAGCCGGATAAGTCGATGAAAATGTTCTACAGCTCACGAATTTCAAAACAAAATAAGAACGCATGTGCACGACGACTCACCCTGCCTGTCTTGACGCATGCACAGAGAGCCGCGCTATTTGCCTGCCACTCCCCAGGTGATTTCACGCTACCATCTTCACACAACGCTTTATCAGCCTGCTTTCCGCTTAGTGAAAGCGAACAAGTTGAGCATGTCTCTAGTTATTAGCCCGGAGAATTATTCGCTATTGACGACAATATCAATTGCTAGCGAATAAATCCAGCACCGTGTGAGGCGTCATCCTCGCAATATACTGCCGATGATTAGGAGATCCGGGTTCGAATCCCGGTCAGGTGTACTTAATGTGGTTTTTACTAAAATAGTTTTCCACGCAAATGCGGGTAGACCTCCTCTAAAGTCAACCTTATCATCCTTAATCATCGGCTTAATTAGTACGTATACGTATAAACTTAAGAAGTAGTAAGAATCGATGCTAAAACATATTATAATAATTGAGTTATTTTTACACACACACATATATTAGATCTACAATTGGGGAGGGGCGTTTGCAGATGATTATTAATTAATATACCATGGTCCACATTGTAGGGTCATAATCAGTATATAATTGGACTAAGATAATATGATCATCGATGACTTTATTATAAACATATTACAGTATTAAATGTTTGATGTTACTGATATCATACTCGCACTTGATTATCGACGGAAATGTCTGACACGGTTACCGGTGATACCTGTGCCAAGTTTCATTTGAGAATCGGATGAGGTATCGGGTGGTTAATACGTTTTTTTCGAAAGAACATTCGTTTATTCCTAGAGCTCCTAGAAGGTTTGATACCTCGGCCGTCTGATTGTCCACCCTACCTTGATTCCGAAGAAGACTCTAGCATGTCCGAGCAAGAGAACGACACTCTCAAATCTGACAGCCCAGAAATAAGAGTAAATAATATTTAATTTTGAATATCTTGAACTGATTATATTTACTATAACTTATATGAATTTTCTTAAAGGGTGGATACAATTATAACCTTACAGCTACTCCCCATAGTGGATGGAAGGATAGAGACAGTGTTATACCATACAACAATTATAACCTTATAGCTACTCCCCATAGTGGATGGAAGGGAGACAGTGTTATACCCTACAACAATTATAACCTTAACAGCTACTCCCCATAGTGGATGGAAGGATAGAGACAGTGTTATACCCTACAACAATTATAACTACACTATTATAAAACATACTTTTTTTAAATAATGAGAAATACTGAATACATGAATAAACAAGGCAGTTTTTAACACTCAGCCATTTACATGTGTTTTAACCTTTTCTAGATTCTAACAAACAATAAAAGTTTCCTTCATTTAGTGACAAGATAAACAGGTTTCTTTCAACTATAAACCACGCATCCACAAGGAACCTTCCCATATTGATTTTTCGGGACATTTACATAAATATAGTTGTTTTTTTGTTCGATGGACACGCGTTTCATAACTATCCACACCTTTAATACGGTTCAACTTAAGCCAAATATATCCCCTCTAATTCGGTTTCATAGAATAATAGACACCCTGTTAAGACGAACTATTTTAGTCATCTCTACAAAGTTGAAGGTTCTACCTTATGGTGGTTCGTTAGATACAAGAATTAAACTATACTGATTCTGGGACTCACCGACTCGCTGGCTGATCATCATAATTTAAAGTATATAGGCTACTTCAAGTCAACATGTGGCCTTGAAAACTGGCACCACCAAGAGTGAAATACAAAAACTCAACTTTTCAACATGGTTCCCAAAAATAGGGGTAAATAGAGTGGGGGGTGTAGGATGTAGTAGAGAGAACAAACTTTTTAAATTCTAATGACAGCCAAGCAGCATATCATTTTAGAGGCCTCCTCCGTGACTAGATTCCACAACGGTTTCGTTTTGATAGGACACATACACTACAAAAATCCTCAAATTATTTAGCCTCGACAAAGGCGCGAGATCCTGAGTGCCAAGCTCATTCAACTTGCATTGTCTTTCCAAATAACTTTTTCACTTCTCTTAAGTCTATCTAACAGGGGGTCTACAATCCGGGAATATCAGGGAAAACGGGAATTAGCCGGGAATTTGAAGTGATCGGGAAAAAACGGGAATAAGTCGGGAATTTGGTAAATTACAACAAAAATCCGGGAGAGTGATATTTTACTCAAAATATGAAATACAATAATCAGTAAATTACAATGTCATTTTTTTGTTTGTAGCTGTGTAATATATTTTTAATTCCTAGTAAAGAATTTTAATTCAAATTTTAAAACTTATTATTATTATTAATGAAAACATATTAATATAAAAACGAAGGCGGAGGGGCACAGGGGGGGCGAGTTATAAGGATATTACATACTTTTTTAGTCGGGAATTTTAGGAAATGATCAGGGGAAATCGGGGAAAAGGTTGGGGATTTCATTGGTCAAGTTTAGTAGACACCATGATCTAAGTACGCTAATCTTATTTTAAGTTTCTAGTTAAAGTTCTCCTATACTCTATAAATAGAAACTTAAAATCAGATCAGCACACTTGGATAGACTTAATAGAAGTGGGAGGTTTTTGGAAATACATTTCAAGTAGAACTTGCACTATTTTTGGACCTCACTCCTTTTCGAGGCTGACTAATTAAGGAATTTCTGTAGTGTAGAACTTGGCATTTATTTTACCTAAATGTTTTTTATGGGACTTATTTTACAATTTTTTGGTTTATTGTAAATTTTACTAGCTTACTTGTTCATCGGTTATAGTCATGGTTTAATTGAACTTTGAATAAATCCACTATTAGATTAAAATGTTTGTTTGCAAATTAATTTTGATTCATTTATCCACATTAACTAGACATTATAAGTTATCATTTAATAAAGCATTTATTTACTAATTAATCGGTGATTTAGTGGGTGCAAACCAAATTTTGCAATGACTGACACTTTATCTTTGCCTACATCTCCTTCCTCTACAAACCATTTAGCGTATTTTGGGTACGCTTTGTCCCTCTCACGACTATTATTTTAAAGATCCGACGAATATTTCAACGACGTTAATACTTCACCTTTACCCGATTTGGTGGCCGCATGGTCTAAGGCGCTACTCTCGCAATAAACTAAACTATCGGTGACAAGGAGATCGTGGTTTTATCCCGGTCGGATATACTGAGGTTTTTTCCTTGATGGTTTCACACTCGTTATATCTCCACGCAAATGCGGGCACACTTCCTCTAGCTGAAGCCTTTATCATCTTGGAACCCATTAGTAGGTTCGATTTATTGGCGTTTGTGGAACAAACTAATGCCCTACGTTGGGCGCCAATATTGCAAAGTACAATTTTCAGGGTTCGTGGTCTTAATATGTCATGCCCCACCTTTCAGGGTCATCAGTAAAATACAATTTCGGGATTGGGTTACTGTTTCATTAATTTATTGAATTATTTAATTAAAATCCTACATGATCATCAAGTGCTTTAATATAAACAAATCATTAAATGTTTCACTTTATCTGAACTCTTGATTATTGACGGAAATGCTCGAAGTGGTTACCGGTACTACCCTTGCGAAGTATCCTCTTGTTTCCAGCATGTCCAGACTAAGAGAAATACGGTAATGTGTTGTAATACTCTCATCTGACAGCCCGGAAAGAAGAGTAAAATAGTATTTAATTTGGAATATCTTGAACTTATTATATTTTCATGACATGTTGTCATGATTGTGTCGGATAGATAGTTTTCATAACTGCAGATTTAGTACACTTTTCGACAAGCATGCTTAGCTCTGACCCGAGAGGTCTTCATTAAATTTGAGGGTTGACTGGGCATATTGAGGCTGATATCTCCTATAATTTTAAATTTGATTTATTAATTATCTTCCCGGATAAATGCTGGTGCATTGATTTAAAAGTCACCTTTCTCACGATGCGTTTAAATAGGAGTGTGAGCTGAGAATAGATCGAACAGACTCTTGCACAACAAACAATGCATATCTAAACATAGGAATTAAACCCGGGACCTTTGACTTTACGTGAATGTGTTATAACAGCTTTCTGGACTCCTCATCTCCATTGTATTTGAGGAACAAAGCATAACCTGTGTATAACTTTTGGATTATATTAAGCAATAATAGGGTTTGTTGTTTCTAGAAATGGCTCGTGATTCTCCAGTTGGCAGTCCTGTGCTGTCTAGAAGGACAGACCTCAACAACAGCTACCACCCTCTGGAATCTGGGTTACACGAGCAAGCCTTCCAGCAGCAGATATTGCAGGTAAGCCATTTATACCGTCACAATACACTGGTTTACGCGAGCAGCTTACTGCAGGTGCAGGTATACATCATTTAGACCTGGTTGGAGAACCATCCCAACTCCTATGACCATGATTATCTCCCTTGGCCTTTTTACTTCCTCTTGTCTTACACACTTGACACCAAGGCCATAAATTGCTATTCCTTACGACTGAATCTCTGATTTATTAACGCATTTAATGTTTGCGAATATTATTATTGATTCGATAAGCAATAGTCGTACTGACGTCAAGACGACCACTTGTCATTCAACTCATCGCCAGGGCGGTTGTACCCGTACCGATATTGTCGGTATCGGAGGACTTGTACACACGGACTAGATCGTTGTCGGTGAGTAGTAACGAGCTAAATATGGCTCCAGTGAATTGTGGATTTTCATCTCCGGAGGAGACTACAGCAACACCGGAGAAAGACAGAATTGTAGCAACTCCCACTGGTAGCCGCAAGGAATCTTGAACTCCTCCCCCGTTTTGTCCCACAAACATACTCTGTCCTCTACCGATTCTATCAAGGTCACAATGTCATAACTAAATCTGCCAGACAGGTTTACCCTTCAAAAATATTACACAACTATTGGAAACCTTTCGAAACACTGACCACCAATGCCAGACCACATCTGGAGACGAGTGCGCAAATGTTCTGCGCACCGACCACGATAATGTTGATAATGTTATCATGTACAACCTCGCCATAAGATTACATGGAATCTCAGTCCCGCCGATATCGGTACGTACAACTTGCCTCACACTAATATGGCTGCTGACTTTTTAAATGGAGTATTGGACCCCCCCACTGCCCGCGCGCCTGCTGGTATCTTTAAACTATGGCTACACTGAGCCGACCCGCAGTTTCTGGCCCAGAGAGCACAATGTTCTACTTGTTCAAGCTCCAGCAGTGATGAGCAGGGCCGGATTTTGGTGACCTTCAAATGACACTAAAAACTCTAAATAATGACTTTACATTTTCAAAAAATGACCTAAAAAATTTGATTGAAATTCCATAATATGATGTATTTATTACAGGAGTTAAGATTTACACTATACACATAAGCAAAAATATCTCTCCTGATCTGACCATTTCCTGTTTTTCCTCGGTGGGGACTCGTATGGAATAGAATGAATGACCCGTATACAGTTCCAGGAAACCCTTTAGTTTAACAAGGCTCAGTTTCCACAGAGGAATGTTAGCAGATACCAGAACGTCACACAATCTTTATAAAATGTTGTGGATTTTTGTTGATTCATGAATGCATTTTGTGCAAGTAATAACTAAAAGTTTTTCTTTTTATCTATAATATAGATACCACAGACATGTTTGTTGCGACTGATATACTGTTGAATGGTAAATATTTTATCTGATGCCAGCCACTTTCACTTCATAGATTTTACATAAGTGTATTTTACTTTCTAAGGGGAAAAAAATCCTCTCCGAATTCAGTAATAACTCTCCTCAAATGACTCACTTTTAATAGTTTGGTTTAAGGTGCGGCAGAAGGGAGTACAAGTATGTTTCAGTTTTTATAGAATATAAACTTGTTGGCAAAAATTAATCAAATATTTCTCCAGTAGCAATGTAGAGTTTAGTTTTCTGCACATGTTAATATCAACAGATCTTGAATATCTGTCAAGTGTGTCCTGGAATGTTGTCAAAACATTTTCTCTTTATTTAAAATGGTTTGACAACATTCCAGGACACCATTGACAGATATTCAAGATCTGTTGATATTAACATGTGCAGAAAATTAAACTCTACATTGCTACTGGAGAAATATTTGATTAATTTTGGTCAAAAAAAATGTAATGCTATCAAAACTGCAAAATTACTCGCGCGCCCTTCTGCCGCACCTTAAGGCAAAATACACATAAAATGATTGCAAACAAATAAATATTACATGCCCTTTATAAATGAAAACTATGCTATTAAAATCTTTTGACAGCTAGAATCGTGTGTTCAACTTAACATTGGAATACAAATACCTGTTTTAAAAGCGATAACTCCTCCTCCAGACATGGTATTGTGAGTGACTCACCAGGAATGTAAAGACGGTACAAAGTTCATTTGAGCTCTAATAATTGCTCTCCCCTCCCCCTGCAACCTTTTCCAACCTAGGTGTAGTGATGGTCTCACCAGGAATGTGAATTTTATAAGCACGCAGGTAAAGGGGCACCAAGTTCATTTGGACTCGTACATTATCTTCTTCAGTCAACAAGCGTGTGGTAAAATATCTTATGTTTGAATATTCATGTTTAATCAAAGCACCGATAATTCATATATATAACATTTTAAAGTCATTTTCAAACAATTTTAAATTTTCTTTTAAAAAAATTCTTTAAAATAATATATTAAATAAAAAAATGCAATACAAATGACCTAAGAACCTAAAATGGCAAAAAATGACCAAAAAAATACTTATAAAATAAACATTTCTACAACCAGGGACTCATGAACAGAGTTTATGTACAAATGAGCATTGTCTCTGATGGACCAAAAAGAAAAGATGACATATCAAAATCAGGGCCCTGGTGATGAGGAGTTTCTTCTTCTTTGTCTTCAGGAAGAGGAGGAGAAAAAGATAAGAATTTTTATTCTAAAGCACTAAGCTTCGACAACATTTATCAATCTGCGGGTGAAATTACCTTGCAAGCAGTATCCAGATAGTAAAGTTGGCAATGCTGTTCAAAAGTATCAGTGATCCGTGTTTCGAGATAAGCACTCCAGGTGGTGATAGTTGAACCCTCAAAAGCGACAACAGTCACTGATAAAATATTCTTTTGGCGATAAGGTTACTCGCATTGATAATGTTTCAATAAACATTATTTGATAAAGAGCCTCTACTTGATCACTTTGTATGTCGGTAGCCTTATCTTCTTAAAGTGCATTTATTTACAACATCACGTAGGATTTTTTTAAACTAATTCACGTTATTAAACCAAGTATAAGATTATTGTAACTAAAAAAAGAAAACCATTTTTATATTATTTATAGACTTAGCTATATTACAAAATATGTTTGTATTTAAATTTTTACTAGCATAGGTTTTCAACTATTTTCATAAAATTAAGTTAGCTATTAATTACGAAGAATAAAGATTGAAGTTAGCTAATTATTAAGAAGAATATTTGTTGTTCATTCAGCTCCGGAAGCTCCCAAACATTTATTTCCGGTTGTAGGTGGCTACACGAGTTCGTGCCGCAATGTCGCGGACGAATCGTTGAGAGAGCACTTCTCCCATTTTTGCGGACCGTTTAGCCACCTACACCTACCACCCGAAATAAATGTTCGGAAGTTTCCAAATGGCATTTCTTTCACAGTCGTTGCAAGTGTGATGTTGTAGTCATTGTTTCCAACACTACGTACAAGATAAACAATATTATACACAACTTATTGAACAACAAACATTCTTATTCTTAATTATTAGCTAACTTAAAACTTTATTCTTCGTAATTAATAGGTAACTTAATTCTATGAAAATAGGTGAAAACCAATGCAAGTAAAAATAAAATACAAACTTATTTTATAATAGAACTCAGTCTATAAAGCATATAAAATGGTTTTCTTTTTTTAGTTACAATAATCTTATACTTGGTTAAATAAAGTGCCGTGTGGCTCATGTAGCCATACCTTAAAGGACAACTTGACAACTTGATTGGCAGAACCAGCGGGGTCGATCGCACTGATAGTGTGCTTGACTTAAAACCATAGATAATCATATTGCTATTATTCCAGACTTAAAACTGACAGTGTTGGTCACACTGATATTGTGACTGACTTAGAACTGACAGGGACAGTCGCAGAGATATTGAGACTGACTTAGAACTGACAGGGACAGTCGCAGAGATATTGTGACTGACTTAGAACTGACAGGGACAGTCGCAGAGATATTGTGACTGACTTAGAACTGACAGGGACAGTCGCAGAGATATTGAGACTGACTTAGAACTGACAGGGACTCTCTGCGATATTGTGACTGACTTAGAACTGACAGGGACAGTCGCAGATATATTGAGACTGACTTAGAACTGACAGGGACAGACGCAGATATATTGAGACTGACTTAGAACTGACAGAGACAGTCGCAGAGATATTGAGGCTGACTTAGAACTGACAGGGACAGTCGCAGAGATATTGTGACTGACTTAGAACTGACAGGGACAGTCACAGAGCTATAAACATAATGTAGTTACTTACAATATTAGTTTGTGTTTAGAGCCATTCAATAATTTCTCATTCATATTTGATCTTATGTATCTTTTAAACCGTGGTCATACTCTCCAATTTTTTTTTAAATCAGATATATTTTAATAAATTATTAGGAGTGGCCCTCCTTTTAACAATTTTTTGAAAAATGGTTTATTCCAGAAGCTATGAGTTATCTTCGCCTTGATTTTTTTTTAAATTCTTGTATAAGCCATTTAAAGTGTTCCTCACCCAAAAATTCTTGAAATTTGGATGCCCATTCAAAGATATTTAGAGTGATCCTCACTTTAATTCTTTACGATAGTTAGATACCTCTATAAGACAATCTTTGAAGTAGTCTTACACCGATAAAATTTTGAAATTTCAATTATTTCAGAAACCAAGCTATTTGGGGTGGTCCTCGCCTGAAAATTCTTCGAAATGACATTCATCTAGAAGCTATTTGGCGTTGTCCTCTCCCCTAGACATTGTTGAAATTTAGGATGACCTAGGAAGCTATTTAAAGCTTTACTCCCCTGACTTTTTATACCATTTAGATGTCTCAAGTCTAGTTGTTATTTGAAGCGGTCTTCTCCGGTAAATTTTTAACAATGATTTAATCTAGAAGTCATTTGGAGTTTGACATAAGGTCATCTTTCCTTTTTATATTCAATAATATCAGAGGATTTGAAACATATCTAGGAGGGGGGGGTAATTTATTCCACAGTTCTACCGCTCCTTCCGTCCATACAAACTTTATATCCGGCATTCATTGCCCTCAGTCTATTATTAGTCTTCTTTGATGTTTGGTAGTCTACCGTCTCTATGCGGAACAATGTTCGCTACTTGCTATGCACAACAAATACTCCTACATGAAAACTAATATTTTATCCCACACTTGCGTGAGTCATATTGAAAATTGAATAAACGTACGTGTAGAACCGGATTAAGAGGTGTCTTTATTTTTAGCTGTTACTCTCCTTGTTAGATAATCAAATTCTTGCACGCATCCTATTTTTTGGGCTGCTTAAAAAATGCTTTATAGTAACTTCTTTATTTCATACAAAAATGATAGCGATACAAAAAATGACTGAAGATTATCGTGATGGTTGGCACTGTTTTGTTTCGTCAGTTCTTGAATATTGGGTTTGATGGTTGACAGAGCTGTCCACATATCACTTTCCACTTATGTCTATAACGCTGTTTAGTTTTTATGAGTCAGAGTTGAAGATTAGGTGATGTCTGTGGGGCTGCAATGAGAGCTTAGGGCAGCTGTTTTAAAACTGTGCTCCACGGTTATATTATTAGCCTTCATAAGGGCAATTTTATAATATTATTTTTTGTTTTCCACACTATAAATTAACAACAGTAATTAGGATTACTAATTTTTCAAATGTGAATAAGGGGCATTGGCCAAAGGTGCAGCCAGAACATGTGAGATGTTACGTTTGTTGTCTACTTTTCCACTTGTCCTTATTGAATGTTCATAACTGTCCTTATTGAATGTTCATAACTGTCCTTATTGAATGTTCATAACTGTCCTTATTGAATGTTCATAACTGTCCTTATTGAATGTTCATAACTGTCCTTATTGAATGTTCATAACTGTCCTTATTGAATGTTCATAACTATATGAACTCTGACAATATCCCCTTGTTGTAGAAATGTATACCTTATAAGTAAACATTTTTCTGCCATTTTAGAATCTAAGGTCATATTTTCTTGATTAGGGTAATTTTTAAGCATATAAGGGATTTTAGAGTCATTTTTAGGCATTTAAGGGATTTTAGTCATTTTTAGGGATTTTATATAATTCATGTTGAATAAGTTTATTTTCTAATAGTATTTATATTTTATAAATGTTATCAACACACAGTTGTCTAAATGAGAAGATAATGTAGTCAATGAAGTTTGTATTCTCTTTGCTTGTTCGGTTGTAAAATATACTTTCGACTATGCTGAAGAGGGTTGCGACTACTTCTGAACAAAGGTTTCCTCAGGATTTTTATTTTTGGCGGGAGGGGAGGGGGGGTAAGCAAGAAAATGTATTAAATTGAAGTCAAATTGAAAAGACTCGTTTTAAGGTAATCCTCGTCTCCTAAAAATAAGACACAACATAAGAACAATGTTCCAAATGTATCCAAATTCATGGGTGGGCACTTGACCCTGACGGTTTGAATGGCGAATGATGTTGGAATTGCTCGCACATGCGCCAAACTATCAACCCTGAAGTCGGCAGGTGAAGGGCGCTGGTAATTAGTTTATTACTAATTATTAGTTATATTCTATAACTCTTTGTTGGCTGAAGGCACTGTCTTAGAGCTAGATAAGAACGCTGTTAGGCGGGCTTAGCATACTTTTAATATTTATACAGCCTCAGAATCTCAGGGGGCAATTGACCACCTTTCCCCCGCTTGCGGGCGTCCCTGTTTGTAATTCTAGTGCTTTTTAAAAAGTAGGAAAACTTAAAATGAATTTAACTTAATATGTTACACGTGGTGAGAGAAAAACTTAGATCCGTGGTTCTCATACGGAACTGGTGGTGTGCCATATGGTCCGCACATGGGACCAGAGTAACATGATCGGTATGACATTAGTATTTGCTTCTTTAAATAGCATAGTTTGATGTATACAAAAATAAGTAATCACTAATCTAACCTCAAATATCCATTCTAAGTAAAACCTTTACTATTTTTCTTATTAACAATTCATGTTTTTCTAATACCTTTATGTAAATTTTTAGAAAATTAGGCTACCTAACATTAAACCCTTATTTATTTGAGGGCTTTGATCAAATTATAAACAACACCCCGACAAACAGAATTGTTTTTGGGTTGTGAGGCACATAAAATGTAAAGATTCACCATAATATCGAGGCCGAAATTTGTCAATTACAACATTTTCTTTTATTTATTAGAAAGTAAAATTTGATATTGACATGCTAACTAGTTCTGTCAACTAATCATTGTTCCACAAAACAATCCACTTTTCACAGTAAGAGCATTACTGAACATATTACTACAGTACTTGATCTCGGATTGTATAGGTTTTATTACCCGCCTCGGTGGCGTAGCGTAGTTGGCTAACGCGCGACTGTCGTCTGCCGAGGACGGGGAGATTGAGGTTCGAATCTCGGTCGGGTGAACTGAGGGGGGGGGTTCCTAAATGGTTTTCCACTCTCCTTCCACGCAAATGTGGGCTCACTTCCTCTATATTCAATCCTCCCAATTCCTAATCCATTAGTGTAATTAGTACTTAAAGCGTATAACCCGAACGGGTAGTAAGACGCGGTGCTTAGTAATAATAATACTACTACTAATAATAATAATATAGGTTTTATTTTGTTTTTAAATGTTTCTAACGGCTTGCCTTTTAATAACAGTTCCTGTCATGCCAGTGTTAAATGTTTATAATACTCTTTCTCGAAACAAATACGATCCATTACGGAATAAACGACTATTTATCTTAGAAGTGGCACTTTCAATAATTCCGGAAATATCTGACTCCAAGACCAGGACGGAACTAATAATCTTAACCAAAGGTAATTTTAAAAATAACTAAAATATCGCTGTCTTAGTAGCTTTTAGAGGATTCAATATAATTTTGTGAAAATGACATTGCATTGTCTCAGTAGATTTATCAGTTGTGTGTTCGATTATTTGTTATTGAAAAATAACATTACAGTAGTAGACTGCCTACTAGTGGAAATCTCAATTTGAGTCGACCTCCGTGGTCTTGGGGTAAAGTGTTCACCTCAGGCCCCAATGTCCTTGTGTTCAAATCCAGCAGAAGTCCACGGATTTTTCTTGAGCGATAACAATCTGTAGCACAACTTCCTTCGGAGGGGAAGTAAATCCGTTGGTGTTATCTCGATTGTGGTATGTAGAATAGCCCTGGATTGTATGTGAAAATACCTTTCCCCCAAAAATTGATGGGCCATTTCGCTCTCGTTCGTAGAAATTCTCGTTTGCTGATAAGTCGGTTCAGAAAGTGCACGTTAAATACCTCAAATAAAAGAAGATTTTTTTTTAAAAAGTCCAATTTTTAAATGGGACTAAGAAATATTAAAAATTTAATTGCGTGCTAGGACTTAAACAATTAACATTTAAAATGTATTTGTTACTGAACTTCACTTTTCTTCAGGAAATATAGCTCATTTGAAGATTGTATTATTGTTACACGATATGAACGTGCTACCTCCGAGCTCTCCTGAGAGATATATCATATAAACTATTGGTGGTGAGTTCACGTTTGTTTTTTAACGGATCTTGGCCTACTGCCTATCACATATATTTGGCTGACAGAAATCAGCAAACTTGTAAGATCAACCTTCCATTGTGAAGCTGCTAAGCTACACTCTGATAAGATAACCAACTCTTGTATTTTTACTAGGCCAGATAACTATTATTAGCTCGTTATGTAAACATGGGAGCAGCAGTTTCCTCTCCGGATGACGTCACCACCGAGCTATTTATAGCCGTCATGTTGGTCTCATGTCTGTATTTCCAGGTGAAGCGGGGCTCCTCAGCTGGTGTCGAAGGTCACACCTCACATTTTCAAAAAGATCGGCTCAAAGTTTGGGAAATCAAAACAATAATAATTGTTCTAACCCACGAGTTCACAAAGCTTGTAATGAAAACATGTATTGTTGAGTGCGGTTTGTTTTTGCTTTGTCTTCTCTTTCATTATAAAGATATGCATTTGCTGTAGAAAGTAGTTTGTTAATTTTGCTGTATTCAAAACCATAGGCATAGCGACACAAAATTTGGGGAGTAGGGGCACATTTCTACATGTTTATTTTTTAGTTTTAATACAGGCAATGGTCAAAAACTTCAACTCCGCGATTCCAATCCAACACAAGTGTTTTTATGTGGGTTTAAAGAAGTAATAATACGCTAGGAAACAGTACACACTTTAAATATCACCGACCAAGTAAGAACTGCGACAAATTCTTAAGAATTTTACTGCAGGTTTTTTTGTAAATCAACTTACTATACACTTTTTTTAAATTAGAAATAAGAAATAATATTTTTCAATGAAGTTGTGGATTGAAACATGTGTTTACGTTATAAAACTCGTGTATGTCTCTTTAGGCTGCTTCATTCAAAGGTTATTTCCATTTGAAGAGAAGCTCTTAGACGTGTTTGATTTTACTGTAGTCATTCTTTGTAAATCGTGCTTGCAAACTAACTACCTACTATTTCATCCAAGCCTTGTTAATAAATATTAATTTCTCAATCTTCTTCTGGGGAAGATGGAAAAAACTATGCAACCAACTCACTATCACCATAATCAAGTGTTTTAGGGACCTTTCTTTTCCTCTTAGGAGAAATTATTGCCACATTGTAATCCCTGGAGATACAGTTCTCACATAGCTCTTCACTTTCATTCCAAATAGGCTTGCGTGTCCATGAGCTCTTGTTGCCTCACTATCTGAGGCCCCCTTTTGTTCAATTTTAGCAATAAACCCTTATAATAATACATATATAAATTTGTACTTGTTTTACCCATAAGTTCTAATGTTTTATTAAATATTGATCAACCTACTAAATTACATTACTCTATTAAATGCACACAATCAATCTATTAAGTTAACAAAAATAATCCCCTTTTTAGTTGCAAAAGTGGGTAGTCTATTTAAAGTTTAAACAAATAAATACAAAATAAATAAAAGGAGTAACATTTTACACAATACACAAACAAAACTGTATCGTAAATTAATCAACTCACTTTGAAATCAATTTATTTTCTTGCCTTCTAAGGATCAAACATATTAAGTCCATCAAATGAAATGTTAATAAGGTCATCCTGGAAAATCCCCATCAACGAGTTCAAGCTTCCTTGTGTCATGGTAGACTGAAATCAGTTCTTTAAAAAAAATTACCTCTCACCTTAACAGTTTGAAATTGGCAATGTCAAATACAAACACAGTGCATTTGCTGCATTTGGGAAGACATTCCTTACATTACTTTTATATAACTCTCTCAAAATCTCCTATACCCTAAATACAGAAATACAATCTTTAATATGAAGTCCTTTGATGAAAAAAAATAGAGCAGATCCTTAATGTTTAGTTTGACCAGCTCATTAGTGCTCAACTTAAGCTCATCATGACTTTTTGTAGTTAAGCTACAGTATAACACATAGGCTGTGTCAACTTCTTTGTAGGGAGCAACTTTATTCTCAAATTCTATGTTGCGCTCATTGATAACATAGGAATGAGGAATAGCTGAAACTGTCACGGGATGCTACAATAGTGGAAAGTTTGTCTTTGCCATCAGGATATTTTTTTGGAATGTTGGGTATTTGTATAAGTTTGTAACACCTGCTTACTTAGTTATTTTGCTCTAACTTCCGTTTTGTCAAAGTCACTTTTTTAAATTGGAAACAAATACTTTTAAGGAATCAGCAATTGAAGACCCGTTCCTAAATTGAGCCTTTGTCACTTATCATACTAAATCTTTCCATAATGTCATTCCACAATCACATAATTTCAAATATTGCATTTTCTTTATTAGAGAGGTTGCTTCTATCCTTGTCATCTGTGTTTGATCTTTGTCATTTGAAATTTCACAGCAAGCACTAAAAATGTTATCAAAGTTCCCTGCATGACCACCTGGCTATTGCTTATTGTTTGTGTTATTAATTATTATCTGTGATCCACTTTTGATGCAAAATCTGGATCAGTCACTAATAGACTGTAATTGAATATAATAATTTTCATGGGAAGTGTGGCCCCTGGAATGTGAGGCTTGGGGCAATTGTCCCCTTTGTCCCCCTTTCCTGCTATTAGGCTTTGTTTCATATTACATTACAACAGTAATAGACATTGACTTATCCTCACATTCTTTCTGAACTTAAACATTTGTGGGTTTGTGACATCTGTTAACCTGTAGTAACACTTTGGAATTTGAAACTTTCTTCAACACTACAGTTTTGTACTAGTATTGTATCTTTTGTGCCACAAAGAAAAGGTTTTGTGCTAATTTTGAATACATTTATATATGTGGTAGCGTTATATGAGCAAAAATGTATTTTCTTTAATTTGTAAAATAAAATCATTTAGACGAAATTATCTTAGCCCATCATTAGTAATAATATACAATTTAAGAGTATATTGAGCAGTTAAAAAAAAGTACAAATTGGAGGTATTGTAATTTAATTTAATTTTACGGTTTTTTAAACGAGATAGAAAAAAAATATCCATAGAAGCATTTTATTTATCATAAAGATTTCAATAGTGGATCCACAGAATATGAAATCAAGATAAATTTAATGAAAAATAAGTTTTCCTTTGTTAATAAAATATGTATCTTTAGACTAGTATTTAAATATAGGAAGATTCTTCAATTTTTTAGAAATCTTTGAAAAATATATTTACAGAAATACCACTTAAAATCGACAAAAAAAGTTAATGAACTGTGATTTAATTTCAGAGACATGATTAGGGCCTAATTATGATCATACATTTGTTTTTAGAAATTATGAGTGAAATCCCAAAAAATCATATTAGACTGAATCCATTTCAAATTGGGCAGCGAGCTCAACATCAAGTGGCCAATTAAGTTTTTTAGTTTTAATCCAAATTTCAGATTTTTTTTAAATGAAGCAATGGGTATTTTGATTTTTAAAATTGCAAGCGTTGATTAAAAAAATAAACCAAAAGATTTTTAAATAGGCACTGAACGTTTAGTTTTTTATTCCAATAGTTTTTACTCTTTTTTTTTAAATCCACCAGAAAATAAAAAACAACAACATGAAATTCTAGAAATGTCAGTAGTTTTTCTGAAAATACAAAAAATCTCAAAAATGGAATTTTTTTCTATATATTTTAATATCTTATAGGGATTTTGAAACCTATATAAAATATCTATAAAAAAGGGGGGAAGGAGCGGGACAATTTTTGTTTTTTCTTTTATTCTTTGTATTTCACTAAATAATTGAATCACTTAATGTTTTGATTTTAATAGAAAAAAACAATAATTCTTCACCTATACATTGCGGGCATTTGATGAAATTCAACGATATATATTTGCCATAACAGCTGAAAAAAATAACAAAAAAGATTTTTTTTATTATTTGTAAGTTTTAGAAAATCTGTCATTTCAGAAATTTTAAACTTTTTTCAATCTAATAATGGGGTGCAAAAAATAAGTTTGACCCTACTGTGACACAATGTTGAAGCATTATCATAAAAAAAGTCCCTTAAGAATCATCCAATTTAAACAGACCTATCACCCTAATTAATTCAGCCAAACTATCGAGTAGCCAACATCTGCCGAGATAGGCTACAAATTACCCAGATTTTTTGAACCAGCTAAAGCGTTGTGATAAGAGAAGGAGTCACTCAACACTTTCTGATGGACATAAGGAGCGACTACACTGGTTATCATTGCTGAGAGAACCATGGTCATTATTAGAAAACATTGTTGTCATTCTATTGTTTTCATATGGTCTATCATCCCTTAAATATAGGACAAGTTTCTCAACGCTGGTTCGGCCAGGTTGCCAGTAGCTACTTTATACACCAGCTTCTGTCATAACTTTCTGAAAGCGAGGATATTAGGCAACAAAGAGAGCGAATATAGTCCCTCCCCCCTCCTTCCCCTCATAGGCCTACCGTTACTACCTCATAGGTGATATTGGCTGTAGTAAGCACATACCGATGCATGCTTTTTTCTATTTTGAAAACTTTGTCATCCTGCTCTGCTCATGCACTGGAACCGAGGATAAATTTGTTATTTATCTCATGTTAGGAGGAGTTTTGATGACCCCAGAATCACCCCATTTCTTCTTGGTAAAAAATGTATTTGCTTGGTCTGAGCTGTAGCCAATCCCACATCACTCAATGCCCATGTTGTTAGTGATGTAGCCAATTACACATCAATCAATGCCCATGTTGTTAGTGATGTATACAATTACACATCAATCAATGCCCATGTTGTTAGTGATGTAGCCAATTACACATCAATCAATGCCCATGTTGTTAGTGATGTATCCAATTACACATCAATCAATGCCCATGTTGTTAGTGATGTAGCCAATTACGCATCAATCATTGGTTATGTTGTGTGTGCTGGGGTCAAGCCAGACCTTGTGTGATCAGTAACTTTTTGTTTCTATTTTGTTTCAGTTGAAGAAGCAACAGCAACTGCAGCAACAGATCCTCTTGCAACATTTCCAGGCCCAGCAACAGCAATTAGCTGAGCAGCATGAGCAACAACTCCGCCAACACCTCAAGGTAATGTCCGCACCATTATTTCTCTCAACATGGTTTTTCATGTAAGCTCTCTCTTTAACCCTTTAAAAGCTATATTTTTTATTGAAAGTAACACACACACATTTATATATTTGAATTGATTTAAGCAATTTAATATTAGATTAAATTTATAACATTTAGGCCCACATTAGGTAAACATACTATTTTAGATTTGTAAATATAATATAGTATATAGTTTTTTTTAAATATAATTTATTCATTTTTATGCCACAAAACTATCAGGCAGTTGCTAGAAGATAATGGGGTAAAGGTGATATATTTACATCTTTTCCTGTGTATTTTGATGGAGAGGACATTCATATTTTCTTTCAATGATTTATTTTTATGTTTTATTTGTAGATGATGATGATGATGATGATGATAATAATAATAATAATAATAATCAGTCATTTAAGTCAAACTAGAGATTTTTACTTTAATACTAAGAAGTTAACATATTTATTTGAAAAGATAAAGATGATAATATATCTAATCTGCTGTTTGGATATTTCTATTTTGTTTGTTGTGGATATAGAACTTTTTTTTTCTTTGGTTTTTATAACTCTCACTTTATTGGCCATCTTCCAGAAGGGATAGATATCACAAGAGTAGAAATCATAGTAAAATGTCAAAGTTGAAACTATGAATAGGCACATATAATAGAAGTACACATCAGTCAGTATAAAATGTTGCATCACCTTTTTATCCATTCATCAAACATGGTTTGGAAACTACAAGGCTGGCGAGCCTGTAGCATTTAGTATTTACTTCTGTACAACTTTGCTATAATAATATAAATGGCAATATAAAGCACACTGATATCTGAAGACAGATAGCATATGATAATTTATATAATATGATAATCCTAATAAATACTTTAGAAAAATCGAGAGTAGTACCAAGCCCTGAGAAGCAATAAATATATGCACAAATTAATGTATTAAAATATAAATTATAAGAAACAATATAAAGTTGGTTTTCTGGCACTCCGCTTTGCTCCAGCCCAACCAATTTGCTGGGATGTTTACAAAACTATAAATGTATTTTATGACAATCACAATTTGATCAAATAATTAAAATAGATTCAAACAGTAAAAAAAAAATTATTAACTAATTTATTTGGTCTTCATTATTTGTCCCAAAGTCATTAATCTAGTTTCTTCTAAAGTATTTTATAGATACAGTAGCATTCAATTTATAAAATTGTATTATTCAGAACAATTCAGAAATAGGTTTACTAATAGCTTGTTAATTTTTATTATGCTCTTTATCCATGTAATTCTTAGAACAGCAATAATAAGATATGATTATTAATAATTATGAACGATTTACTTGCTCCATTTTGTTAATCATAATTCATATAAACACACAAAATATTTTCTCTGAAAATTGACATAGCACTTTCAAAAGTATTTTCCAGCTATGAATTACAACACATTTAGTTGTATTTCCAAACTTAAACTTGGATCACTTCTTTTCACACTTTTTCTCGTGTGTGTAACTTACTTGTAACATTCATAGATAGCCTCTATTTTGTGATTGTGGCCAAACGTTCATTGTTGTACGGCTAGATTTGCAGAGAACGTACCTAAGGGTATTATATGTGTTATTGTCCTTATTTTATAATGGGACACACTCCATGGGATGTGTATTAAAATATTTGCAAACATTATTTGAACTTTGTTGGTGTCTAACGTAGCCATCTTTTATATTAATAAAATGAAGAGCATGTTTGTTTGTAATATCACACACAAAGGTCTGAAATTTAAAAATCAGTAGTCTCTGTGCGCAGACGTGTCTACCTCAAAGCTGTTATTTAAAAATTAATATTTGATTTTTTTTTAATTAATAAAAACTGGGCCAAAAGAAATAAAATGTTGATTATTTTTCTATCTGAAGTAAGTGGTAAGCGTTATCAGGGGTAGCCCATTGTGTGGCTACCACGGGCAACACCAGGTACTTCTACTAGTTTTAATACAGTACACTGACTAATATTTCCATTTTGACCAAAGTTAGGCCTAGGTGTTAAGTACAAATGTACAATTGTTAGTTTCTGATAACCCTGGCCAGGTGGCAGACTGCCTTGATTGTGGCCTTTATAGCGTTATTGCATCAACAATTAATATGTTCTCACTCACTTCAGCGGCTGCATTGTATAAGGCGCTACTCTCGCAATAAACTAAACAGCTGATGACTGGGGTACCGTGGTTCAATCCCAATTGGCTGTACTGAGTGTGGTTTTTCCTAAATGGTTTCCCCACTCGTAAATGCTGGTAAATTTCCTCTAAATTCAACCTTCCTTCTTTATAACTCAACTAGCGTAATTAGTACATGTGTGTATAGCCGGAACCATAAGACGTGCTAAAGAACATAATAATAACTGAACACTTAATCCAGAGGAAAGGAGAGGGTAAACTATCCTTTCAGGTTATATTTAGAGGAGGAGAGACAGTGGAAAATGATTTTGAAAAAAAAAAAAAACCTCAGTCCACCCGACCAAGATTTAAACCTCGGTCTCCTCGTGATCGGCACTCCAGTCTACTGCGAGAATATCCCTTTAGACCACGTGGGTCTTGAAGCAATTTAAGATGTACGTTACATAATAGGGATTGTAGCATGTAGTTGTTGTGAACTTGATAAGATGAACAAATTGTTGATAACAATTTCTAAAGGTGAGGGTTTGCACTCCTCTCGGGTTGGTCTTGATTAGTCAGTTATGCCACGATTCCCTGTTCTCCCAATGGATGTGCATGTGACCAAACCAACTAGGTGTGTAGTGTGGCTGTGGTTGCCAGGAGTTCTGGGAGCATCAGAAGCAGTTGGAGGAGCAGAGAGAGCGTCGAGAGAAGGAACGCCTCGAGGCGCTCAAGAAGAAGGACAAGCATGAGCAGAGCGCCGTGGCCTCCACTGAGGTCAAGCAGAAACTGCAGGTACACAGAAAGCACTAAGGGGAGGTTTGAGAAAGATTTGAATTGTTGAAATTATTAATTTCTTTGATTGGAAATTATTTGTACTCTCTTGATTAACAAACTGTTATTCTAGAATAAACATTATTGGGGACATTCTTTAATACTTTTAATCAAAAGAGTTTTCTAGCCAAAAGACGATTTTTAAAAATATACAAAACTTATGTGTTTTCCCTCCAAATAAAAATAACTTTAAGCAATGAAAAAAAGGAATTTTGTTTTTCAATATGAATCTGAAAAGATAAGAATTGTTGACATCCAAAAAGTCACTACTAGTGTACATTTTTGCCATCAAAATATGCCAGATCTATCTTAGCTAAAACCAGATATGAATGAGATTAAAATCACTTGCAAAGCAATTAGGCTTATTATAACTATTTTTACAATTTCATTTAAAAAATATATGATTCCCACTGTGCAGAAGTGTCGTAAGACAGCGTTTCCTAAACTTTTTGACCGCAACCCTAAATAAAATATTACCCTGGTCTGGCGCCCAATCTCAAATGCCTCCTATTATTTCCACATTATCATTAATTAAATTAACTTAATTGAATAAGATAAAATAATAAAAACATAATTAATTTCAATAACTCTTAATTTAACAAAATGTAACCCACCATTTTTTAATAAAATTGTCACTTTGTTAAAATGTTCGGTAAGTGAGCAAAAAAAGACTTGGCTGCTCTTTCATTCTTGGGGAAAGTTCTGTTGAGCTTTTATTTTGTATTGCTAGATGTTATCAAATAAATTTAACAAATTTCAACAACTCTTAATCTTACAAATATAAAATTACACAATATTTCTTCGAGAAGATGTGACTTCATTGTGCAAAATTTTGTAATTGACAAAACAATTTTTCAGTTACAACGGTGATTCTGCTTCATTTTGTAGGTGAGATCATAGAGATTTAGTGCTGCTATGTTGGTGGACAGAGTACAGCACAAAATGTTCTGAGGATTTTCGTGATTCCTTGTTTTAGTCTTGATCGTTACAATACTTTTAAAATTCTTGTTCACAGAGGTAGGTTAAATTGGCAGATAAGTAAAAGAGCCTTTTCATCTTCCTGAGTGAGAATGAGCTTGTCCTAGATCTGGGTCCAAAATTTTTATTAGTTACAGAAATGTTGTCTCAACAATGTTGCTATAAACTGTCAGTATTGCACTAATTCTTCAAAATGTCCCAGTTCAATAAGTGTTTGTAATTCTAATATTTCATAATTTTTCCAAACAAATGTCAAGATCTTCTCGTGATCCCGAGAAACACCCTTGCGGCCCACATTTGGGTTGTGACCCTTGTTTTGGAAACCACTGGCCTAAGACGTAATATACAGGATGTTTCACTCACTCTCAGCCCCTGAGTGCTTCTTGTACATCACCTCTATTAGTTTGGAAGTTATAAGGGAAACTCGGGACCCTAGAGTAAACGAAACATCCTGTAATTGCTGTTAAAGAGAAAGTTGGAGGTCGTGGTTAAAATCTTGGCCAGAGTGCAATAGTAGTGGTATTACAAATTGGATTGATAGAAGTTTGCTGTTTGTGGTGGCCTTCTTGACTAATAAAACAAGAGGTATGATTGCTATCACTTAACTAAATCTACTTTGTTGGGCTTCTCAAAAGGTTTGTTATTTAGTCAATCTTTGCTCAAGAAGCTAAGAGCAATTACATCAAGGCAATTGGCCCTTTTCATTTGGTGTGGAAATGCAGAGCCGTGGGAACAAACAATTATCTTCAAATTTTTTTATTGTATTGCACTTTTCTTTTCGGAAACGGTTTGTTCAAGAATAGAAGCATGTTGATTAAGTTATACTTTATACATACACACCTCCTCTTTAATTTTAACTGTGATCAAATATCAATAATTTTAACATTTTTCAATAGAAAACTGCCAGCTGCATAACAAAAAATAAAATGTAACACTTAATAAACATCGACACACTATCTTAGAAGGGGTGTTGAAAATATTAACATAAAAATTTCACTCGTTCTCGAGAAAACTGATATGAATGATTTTCCCCCCAAGACCTGTTCAGTAGCTAGTGCTATATACAGTTTCCTCGATCCATTTGTTCTTGTTGGCAGTGAAGGATACTTTGGTCGTTTGTGAATCCACACCACGCCTTTCACCCTCCCACAAAATAGGTTTTAGACTTGTACTCATCAGGGCCAAGGGCCTTAAAACAAATCACATTTTGGAAACTTAGCTATACAACAGTTAATGATCTTTTATTTAAAATTCTGATGACAACCTTTCCCAATGATTCTGGTCTGTGCGGTGGGTCCTTTTCTGGTTTATGTACTCGGTCCTGTCCGGTTGAGCTGACTTTAGAACCAACATAGGTTTATGTGTTCTTGCCAATTGAATAAAACATTCTAGGCAGACATTTATGGGTGTCCTTAAAGCCCATTTCACAGTCAATAAACTGGAAAGTAAGATTCATGGTTACATTCAAACCAGTAAGCTCATTAAAGTGCGGTTTTCTCTATTCTTCACTTTAAAACGGTGACATTGGGATCAGTATATTATCTATCAATTCTTAAATTTTTATTTTTTATTTTAAACACGATAAAATTGTTTTGTCAGTTTCAAAATGAATGTTTTCTTTTGGAGAGTCCAGGCTACTGCACTACATTCATGGTGGCTACAGACGGAAAACCTGGAAAAGTCAGGGAATTTAACTAATAATAAGGAAAAGAAGTCAGGGGACTTAAAAATATTTCTAAAATATCCCATTAATTTTGCAACTAAACACTAAAACAAAAGTTAATAATACCTAAATAAAATTACATTTTAATTTTTTAAATAACTGATAACACTGTTTATGTTTAGTAGATACAAACTTTTTTTAATTTGTGATCAATAATAACAAAATTCATCATCCACCATTAAAACTGGAAAAAAGTAGTCAAGGAAAATTGAAAAATGTTGCTTGGAAAACCGGGAAAGGTCAGGGAATATTGTAAAATATGTTTTGTAGCCACCCTGTACATTGTGTCACTTTGTTGGAGCTGTGTTGCCTACCTAAACTATGTGTTATTGATGCAATGAGACAGGCTTTAAAATAGAATCATATATCACATCCTTGCCAAGCACATTTGTTTGTTAATCCACTTCACAGCATTCATTTAATCATGTTTTACCAACCAACCATAAAACACATTGGACACCTTGGTTTAGTGGCCAGAGTTCCTGGCTACAGATCCAGAGGTCCCAAGTTTAATCCCCGGCGCTTACACCATTTTTCTGTAAAGTAGTGGGTTTCAAGCAGAGTCGAGCTTGGCCTCTAAAGGGCAAATAATGAGCAACTTGAATAGAAAAGTAGCAGCTCCAGCTTATAAAACTAAGATTAACAGCTGGAGGGCTCATTGTGCTGACCAAAGGACACCCTCTATCCACAAATGTTGGCACTATCATTTCTAACGGTAGCGGCCGCTTGGTTGGTATATCTCGCTTGCAGGCTCACACTTTTTTTTATGCCTACATAGTTAAAACTAAATTTTTGTTTAAATCAGTTGAAGCTACGTCCATAATCTAAACAGGTTTTTACATTAGTTTATATTACCTAAAGTGTATTTCTTTGCTCATCATATTTTGCTTTTTATATATTTTTTATTTTAATGTGCTTGGGCTGTCATGTTTTTTATGATCTATAAAATAAATGAATGTTTTTAACTGCAAACACAAACATCCTTCTCTAAAATGTGAACTGCATTGTTAGGTGCAGTTTACTAGATATTGTTACTGAAGTTGTTAACAAGGGTTCATTAAAACTTTTATGTTTCTGGTTAGTGTTATTAGCTCATCTTATTGAAGAGCTGTAACTTTATAAACTCATTCAAACTGAATTACTTTCAACAAACATTATTCTAATAACGAAACCAATTTTTGTTTTTTGTTGGAAATTTTAGAAATATAAAAACAATAGATTGCTGTTAGTTGGAACACATCAAGACCATATCACTTTGGCACAATAAATTGAAATGTTAACCGATGAGCCAATGAACACATTCTAACAAAGCAGTGGTTCCCAAAATCCCCCCCCCTTCCCCCTGAACCCCTTGATTAGGCTTTTCATTTATGAGTACTCTCTCATAACCCCCCTCCCATCCCTTTCACTCATCCCTCTACGCAAAAAAAGTTTGTTTTTGTTAGGTAGTAATGTTCTTAGGTTAGCTAAATAATCAAACAACTCAAATTAATGACATTTATAGGCTTTTATTTTTGATTTTAAATGCTACAATTTATTCCAATTTTTTATAATGGTAGCCTAACATCAAAACAAATAAACACAGTGTTAAAATAATTTTTAGCCACATTAACCTATGGTGAAAGTTCAAACGTGGATCTTAATAATTTCATTGCCACCCATGGGCTTGTTTCATAGAGTTGAGCTTTTTTTAAATCATGTTTAAATGAAGACATAATTATAATCCCAAGTCAGGAACTGCATCAAGCTTATTGCAATATTTATTCTTAATATACACTTAAGACGAGAATGCTCTTCCGGCAAGCTCTGCGTTTGTGAAAGCCAATAAATATATTATTGCTTTATCACCAAGTTCTTGGTACTCTTCTTTCACTGCTGCCCAGAAGTCAATGACATTAAAAAAAAAAATCAGATTGTAAAGAAGAATCAGTTGAAAGGTCAATCAATTTTCTTTTTTCAGAAACTGATAATTTTTCAGATTGTTGAAAGATCAATTTGTTGAATGGATTTGAAATCCAGTTATCTTCACTATTTTTCTTCCGTAAATACCGTCTGAACAACACCTTAAGTCCTTTTTAGTGAGCTTTTATAATACTTTTTACTTATTTTGGCAATTTCAGTTCATTCTCAGATAAGAAACTGTCAAGTGTCTCTCAAAAACTTCACACTTGTCTTTTTTGATACAAGATTACCAAAAATCCAATTTCTTGAGCATAAACTCGATTTTGTCAGATACCTTAAAAATGGTTATAGAACTGTAATCCTAAGTTAATTTATTTCTGAAAAAATATCAGATAAGTACGCAAGCTGTTGAAGCCATTCACTTTCATGAAACGTAGAGCTCAACTCAGACGGGTGGTTTTTAAAATAAACTTGAACTTCATGTCTCAATTCAAACACTCTTGTGAGTACTTTTCCTCGTGAAAGCCACCTCATTTCTTTGTGCAAAAGTAATGTGGTATAGAGGTTGTCCATCTCTTCACATAGTCTAGCGTTTGTAGAATTGGCCTTAATAAAATTAACAACTTTTGCATATTGATTGAGCACTTCCTTCAATAAATGTGGCAGGGGTTTGGTCGCTAGTCTTTGTCTGTGAAAACAGCAATGGCTCCAAGCTACATGGGAAGTGACTTCTTTGATGCAACTTCATGAGCCTTTATAACAGCCAGAATTAGATTTTCCACCATCCGTGCAAACACCACAGATATTGGCCCAATAAATTTCTTTTTCACAGAAATAACCCTGAATGGAATTAAATATGTCCTCACCTGTACATCTTTCAATGAGAGGATAGCACAGTAAAAGATTTTCTTCAAGCACGTTATCATTTAAATATCTTGCAATAACAAGCAAAATTGGCGGATTGGAAACATCAATGCTTTCATCTACCTGTATTGAAAAGAAGTGACTCTTTTTTACTCTTTCAATTACTGTAGATTCATTGTCATCATACATGTCCTTAATTCCCCGAGAAACTGTATTGTTTGAGAAGGGAATATTGTTAATTTCTTTGACATGGTCTTTCCAAACATATATTAAACAGCATCTTTGATACAAGAAGATATCAAAGATTCAGCAATTGTATGATTTTTACCACTTTTATCAATACAGTAATTTATTCTGTATTATTATTCAACCGCATTCTTATTGACTTTGCAGATAACACAAAAGAAGTTAGGTTAAGGGCATTTGATAGTTGCTGGAAAAAACTGACAACTTATTGCTTAAAAATTTGATGTTTTGTCTCTAAATGGCGCATTAATAAAGATAGTATCATGCCACAACTAGACAATATCTTTCCCCAAACAACGCACAGTGGTTTCGGACAGTCTTCATCTTCCGTGAAAGAAAATCCATATCTCAAGTATTCATCAGAATATTATCTCTTCTATGGAGGAACATGTATGCTTTGAGTTTTTTTAACAGTGTTAACTTTATTTTTTACCAGTCATCTTGCACTTTTAAATCATCAGACTGCTTCGAAGTACTTGCAGCTGCCGAATCAGCAGGTTGAATTTCAACGCTAGTTGCAGCTCTCTTTAAGAGTTCCAGTTTTCGACCACTTATCCATTTTGAGACACACAACAATATCAACAGAAAGTCACTCATAGCAATAAATAATAGCTAAACACTACAAATTAAGCATTCATTAAAAAAAAAGACTTATTTATTAATACATGCTACTTTAATTTTTCTAGAATTACTAGAAACAAAAAGAACAACAAAAGAAGGGGGGGGGGGCGGAGGGGGAAAGAAGAGAGTGCTATGAGCAGTGACACTTTTGGCGAAGAGAGGGAGGACACATGAGTACTTCCACAATATGATTGGTGGTGGCGGGACTAGTTACAACCAATTATCAATCAATTACTTGTTCTATGCCTATTCTTTCCTTTTCCTCATTTATCGAATAAGCTATTAAACTTTCACATAAGTGTCTCTTTGTAAACCAAAACTCTATAACTTTGTTCTTGTATTTTCATTTTAACCCCTTATTTTTTGGTGTTTTCCGCCATTTCCAATATTATTTTCACATGACCCTAACCGGTCCGACGTGTACCCTGAGGAGTATCAAAAGTTCTTTAATATCTGTGAAGGGTGTTCTGGAATTTAATGAGAACTTTTTCTCTTCATTTAAAAAGTTGGTTAAATAATGCCACCACCATTATCATGACGGATATTAAGTAACTATTGATATTAACAAGTGAAGAAAATTAAACTTATGTTTGTACTGGAGCAATATTTTATTTATTTTGGCAATAAAAAAAGTTTTACTATAAAAACAGCAATAACAATGGCCTTTTCTCTCAACCCCTTCCATCCCACCTTAATGAGTTCAAACAGCTAAGGGCAATTATAACAAGAACATTGAATTAAAGTGGAAATTAGGAAAATAGTAAAGTCAGAAAATGTATTCTTTTACTCGGTCATTAAGTTAACATCTTACCTGCTGTCAATAAATGTAAAATTCAGAATAAACATTATTTTCACCGGTTATTCTTTATGGTTGCAAAACATGGTCTCTTACTTTACATGGTAAGAGGAAATTTAGGGTGGTAGAAAACAAAGTACTTTGGAAGATATGTTGTCCAAAACGGGATAAGGATATTGGGAAGCGGAAGAGGTTATGTAATAATGAGTTACATACTCTATACTCATCATCAGAAGTTGTTACGCATTTCTGGGTTGTAGCAACTCAAAATTAATTACAAAGTTTTAATTTATAAAATGTTCTGTGAAAGAGCACTGCAGTTAAAAGATGAGGCACACAGTTACACAATTCATTATTTTCGAATTAAAAGGTTAATGTGTTTTAACTTTTTATTCCTACATTTTGTTTACAATAAGAGTACAAAAACTTATCTGACCTTGAGTCTGTTTTTAAGTCCTTGTCATGATTAAATTGGTTCATGAGTATGTAAGCTATCAAGCCAATTCCTGGTTAAAAGGCTTCCACATTAGGTTTGAACTCACACATCCATGTTAGTCCAGGCTGTATATCATTTGCTTGTGATCCAGGGTTTCCTGCTGAGCAAGAAGCAAAGGGAAGCGGCTGCTGCAGCGAATGGCGCCACCATAACTTCTCAAGCATTCAGGAGCTGGTGAGTCTCATGCAACATTGAACTAGAAACTTTTCGAATGCCCGTAAAACAAAATAGATGATCAAAAACTAGGGGTTGTTTCCATGAATCTGGTATCTCTTGCGATATAAGTAAATATTTAGGAACAGATAGCGGAAAGTGTGCAAGCGAGGTGAGAAGAATGGAAGATATTAAAGATGATGATGATGATCTATGGTTGTATAAATGATTCAATCAATGCGACATGTATTCATTCAAAATAAATGTACTACTTTATTTTTGGGTATCTTTATTTAATAGGGATGTGCGAAGGCCACTTTTTAAATGCTAAGCGAAGCTTGAAACTTGCGAAGAAAAGTCAAAGTTGAAGCTACCTAGGATTTTTGTTGTTGTCACTTAAGACTACTTTTAATTTTTAAATCAAACAGTATGTACATCTTGGTCAAAAGAAAGGCGTACAAAAAAGTCAAAGCACACTATATTCATATGCTGACATGTCTGAATTTATGTATGTTTAAGAAAACAAAATAAACACAACCTAAATTATAATATTGCACTTGCATTAGTAATTATTTTGTTTTAAGCTTTATAAAAACAAATAAAATCATAATAGACGTCTAATAAGAATTTCTTTAAAATACTCACATATAAAAAAAGCATCACACACATATAAGAATTGAAAAAAAAAATTTGAGTCATAAATTTGGCCAAATTCACAAATTATTATAGAGAAACACAAGTTGTCGAACGTGTGCCGGAAGCAAATTTTGACGCTTTTCCGTAACTATATTGCCTGCCGTGGAGAACAATCGCACCTTTCCTATACCTTCTTCCAAATATAACACAATTACCTCACAAAGCGAAAAGAGGTTTTTCTTATAGAGACATTAATCCATTATTCCAATATTGCTATTCGTAAAACTGAAAAGTAATGGTATTGAGATATTAAGTTTGACATTACTAAACGTGAAATGTTTCATGCTTATTTATATTTGATAGGGCTCTGCGAGTACTCGTATTCCAAACTTCGAACCGAGCTCGTCGCTTAAGCTTGAGATTGAGATCATCATTTTCAAGCTTTCACTTGATGTACTTAATAATCAATTTTTAAAACACAATAATAAGCATAGTATATTTAATTGAGATAATGCATCATTTCAACTTAAAAATCATTCGGTTACTTAACAAATTGTTAAAAATTAATTTCAATTTTCACATTAATAACGTAATAGAAACTTAAAACCACTTTCGACTGATAAATTTATCCAATATTGCAATGTTTTCAAACTAAATATATTTAAAACTCGTATTAAATAATATGTTTAGCTACAAAACTATCTCTAGTTTAGTTACTATTTAGTTAGAGGATTATGTTGGTTAACCTGTCTAAAATCAATGTTGATCTTATTTATTGCAACACATATTTTATCAAACTTACCACATTTATATTAGAAAAGCATTTATTATTTCAAATTGTTTGCTAGAAATATTATTTTAATCAAATTATTTTTAATTGTAAAGTATCAGCATCAACTTTTATAAGCATCAAAAATTGAATTGAAGTAAATTTCTCAATAAAATAATGTATAACGAGATCCTGTACAACGCGTATGTGCAGGAATGGAAATGGAACACAAGACGTGATAATGCATGACTACACTAAGGAGTAATAAACGTAATACAAATACTTTATTTCTGTCTGTGATTTTTTCATTTTCTTATACAGTAAATTAAGTTACTGAAGCATATTTTGTGGAAATATTGGCTTATTAAAACTTCCATTTTATTAACTTTTTATCAAGACAGTGTAGAAACTCACTACAATAATGCAAAGTGATAGTGAAAGAAGCCAACCTGAAAGGATAGTAAGGTTATACCTCGATATAATCACACACACTTCTCTATTTCTTCTTACATTTTTACACCTCTCACTTTTTCAAACTTACACAGTTGCACATTGTTTGAGTTTTCGGAATATTTATTTTTCATGTGAAGAGACATTAATAAAAAAGTAATATTCCCGAAAATTAAAACGAATATTCAACTGTGGAATTTAAGAGGACAAGAAGAGAGAAGTGTGTTTATTACTATATAGTTCTAACATAACCATCCTTTCAGGTTAGCTTCATTCACTATAATATACTTTAAACTATTGTACAGTGTTTCAACACTGTTGTGTTATACATTTTCAAGCCATCATGTGATTGTTCATTTTATTAAAATTTTTTATATAATTGATGGTGTAATTCTAATGTTCTCAAAGTTATGAGTGTTGAAGTCATTCATATTATTTTTTTGTTAGATTTTTATTTGAGTGTTGTTCTTATTTTGAAATTGTGTTTTATAACTGTTATTTTTAATTTAAAAACCAATATTTCCATCTTTGAAATATTTTTTTTGTCAAAAGTATTAGAAATAATCAAATGAAAAAACCCAGGCTTCCAGACCCCTAATATTGGATTTTTCTCCAAATATGTAAATAAACAGCTAAATACACAATATGAACGAAAAATGTAAACAGTTATACATAAGGTTTTTTTTTAATGAAGGCTAATTTAACTCGTATTTATGTCAATAATAACATCGCTTTCAGCATATAATATCACTTTTTGAGGAAAATATCACCACTTTTACCCTAAAAATAACCTCAGTTTTTGTTGGAAACAAAAATTATAAATTATTTGATGAAAACATATGGGGAATAATTATTTTTATAGAAAATAAAAGTTTTCTAATTGATACTTTTTACAATATTGTATTACTTCTTTGAGCTATGTGTTATGTTACAGTTGGTATTAATTTGTTTTAAAATGTTTTAGTACATAAATAATCCATACAACTATATACTTAATTTTAGTTTTTTCAGTTTATATCTATGTCTTCATGAATATTTTACAAACACATTAAAATAAACAGTGCTAAAAAGCAAAGACAACCTTATATATGATCAAAATTATTTTTTCATACATACATACATACATACATACATACTTAAATAGTAGGAAGCAACACAAATTTTTACATTCTAAAATATAATTTTAGTTCATATAATAATTTGTTTTAAGTACACTAATATTTTACAGGCATTTATCTCTAGCTATATAAAAACTGTTTTACTATATATATATATATGTATGTATGTGTGTGTGTTTGTTGACATGTTGGTTGTTTAAATAGTTTGAAGGCTTGGTTGATCAAAGAGCATTCATTACTTGTATCAATAGTGCACAGCTAAACAAAGCGTATGTACAAGGTTGATGTTAGTATTGCGTTGGTGGCACTGCTATTTATGTCGGTTGTGTCACCACTGAAAAGTAGCCTTTGCCAACCTTGTTGCTACAAATAGCCCTGAAGTAGAGGGGGATGGGTATACTGACTGCCGGCGGGATAATTGTATTTGTTGAGTTGAAACCCCACAACTTTACTTTTAATGAGGAAGTGCGAAAATAGCTGGTGGGCTTTCTCAGAAGCATGACTCGTTCGAATAGAGGCGTTAATTTAAACATTTAAATTGAATGTTACTTAAGGTAGCTGGTAAGAGCCATGATGTTGGGTAGGAGGGATGAGTGGATCTGTGATACTTTTTAATGCATTGTTGGCCGTTCGCCTTGGCCAACAAACGCCAAACAGATCTACTTTAGCTAAAGTCAGGGTTGTGTCCTCTCCCAGGCTCAATACCACTTGTTTCTTCTAAGCTAAATGGGCCTGGTTTGATTCCTAGTATGATAAAAACATTGATAAATGGTTAAGTTGGGGTTTATCCTTTCACAGTGATCATTTTGCCATCAGAGGGCAGAATTGTTGTATGTTTGTTCTTGAACTAAGTTAGTTTGTAAGGTGTCTATCAAAATAAGCAGGTGGTTCAAATTTCCAACTCTTGCCCGGATAACTTCATTCCTACTCTTGTTTCTCCTCGTGACAATCAGCATACTGTTCAAAAACTTTATTCCCACGGCCTCCAATTTCCTAGTCTCTCTTACATCCAATGTCCAGCTCCATATGTAACAATGGGTACAAAGCATGTCATATACAATATTTTGTTGACTAATTCAACTAGCTGTTGTTTTAAAACTAAACACTGTGATTGGCTTGCTTTCTTTTCTAACACACAAGAACATCATCTTGAGTTGTCAATTATTATTTATCTTGCTTTGAACAACCCACTCTCTTTTTAATAAATACATTTTCCCTGTCAGGTCATTCGACAATGCAGCCTGTCAGAGAATGACTAAGACCTTGGTGGTATTTTAACCTAGTGTGGCCGACAAGGTCAAGTAGGGTAAGTGGTTTTCGCCATTCAACACTGACTGGGCTAGAGCTTAGCTCATCTTGTTAACAAATACCTTCAGAAGGAAATAATATCACCGCTCCTAACACATACAAAATACTAACTGTGAAAATAAACCTAGGTCAGTGGTTTCACAATTATTTTTTTTTACAAAAATCACATTTTTCTTTAGTATAATTATATGATTTCATAACTTACTTTATGGCATTAGGAACTCAAAAGTTCATTGCTGCGCTTACAAAAGTATGCCACCTATCCCTATCTTGAGCTAGTTCCATCCAGTCCACCTCATTACAGCCTATCCCTATCTTGAGCTATATCTATCCAGTCTACCTCACTACACCCTATCTTATTCAATTCCATTCTAATGTTATGATCTCGTCTATGTCTAGGTCTTCCCAATGGTATTATCCAGTTGGGTTGGCCAGTCACTACCCTGAACAAGGTTCTAAAATCTTCCATTTGGGCTACATGTCCTGCCCATCGTAATTTAAGAGACTTGATTACCCTACCAATGTCTTGGGATGAGTATCTGATAAGTAACTCGGTGTATAACCTCATCCACTATCCATTATGTCCCTTTTAAGACCAACTATCTTCCTAAACACCTCCTTTTTGATCACCATAAATTTGTTTTTATCATGCATTGTAAGAGACCACATTTCACACCTATAGAAACCAACCAGTAAAATTATTATTTTATCATTTTATAACACTTTATTAACTTTTTTTGTTAGTCATACATGTATATACTCATATTTTGTTGTTGGAGTCAAATCAGCACTAAAACTAAGTTACAAGAACAAATTAGGTGCAAAATCTGATATGCATTTACAAATTACAACAATTATGCCAGTTTTTCAATATAGCAAGAAGCAGATGCATTCAAGCCATTAAATTGTGTTAGTTATTATTTACTTCTGTTATTAAAGGAAAAAAGGTACCAAATGGCTAAATTGAATTAAATTAAATTAAATTAAATTAAATTAAACATTGAATGGAGGATAGGAGGGCAAGGCCTACACACTTACCAGAAAATTGTGAACTTTTAGGCCTACACTTTTCTGGTGTTTAGGCCTTCCCCATATATCCTCCTTTCAATGTTTAATTTAATTTAATTTGGTTATTACTGTACTATTTTTATACTGTATTAGCATTATATCATCAATATTGTTTTAATAGAGAATTTTAATACATAAACAATATGTATTTTCTTATTTTTATTCCTTCAAATATGCAGTAAAGTAAGTTTTAATGCATTGGCGGCTTGACCTAGAAATATTTTTTTACATGTGTGCCAAAAAAATAACATTTAAAGCATATGGTATTAAAAGTTTGAAGAGCGTTGAAGGTTATAAATAAAAATACATTGGCTATCATATTTTAAAATAATTAACATCTGAATCTTGTCTTATGGTATTTGTTGCATTGAAAACTAGGTTTATAATTTGTGTGCTCAGACAAACATGTATTTGAATAACTAAGCACTTCGATTGGAATAGTTTAATTGGCAAAGATTAAAGGTGCATTATTTATAGTTGAAACATTTATTAGACCTACTTCTAATTTTTATTACAATATTTTCCAGCAATGTTGGTGGTCCTATGAATAAAGCTGTCAGTCTTATCATATTTGTTATACCATCAACAAAAATTGTTTCCTGGTCGAATTAATAGACCAGACTTTCCTATAGGGTTTCCCACTTTCCCTCTCTGCAAGTGATGGTATACTTTCTCTGAATTAAACCTTCCCAATCCCTACACTAAGTTGATTCTGGAAAGTGGTAAGCTGTGGAGTGAAAAAAAAAGTCATGAAATAGTAATGTTTAGATGGGGTGGTTATTTATTAAATAATAAATCAAATGGATTGTATAACTAACTTTCATACCAGTAGAAAAAAAAGAATAAACTAAATGTATTTAAATATATTAAACATCTTATTTCAAAAATTAAATCCTTGGAATAAAAACCTAATAGAAATGGAGCCCCTAAGAAAGCCAAATTAGAAATACAAAAACATAAAGATTTGCAATAACTTTCAATAACTCTCATCTTAGCCAATGGGAAATTGCACATCAATGGGTAAAGAAATCCAGACTACACACACCGTGGTTTAAAGCTGAGGGGGAAAAAAAACAATCTAAATAATGTTTTATTATTATTTAATATATTATATCTTTTAAATCAAATATATTTTTAATTCAAGTATAGTCCCTATTAGTTTTAAAGTTATTTTTATTTTTAATTATTAATTCTCAGTAAGATATTTTTACTTTTCAAACCATATTTAGTTACATAAATTTGACAACACTGCAAGTTTTCAGTTATTTCAAATCAATCTAGAAACATGAAGTTCTTTATCATATCTTTGTTTGTTTGTGTGTTTTCCATGTGTCTCTTCTAATGATAAAGGAACATCTTTGAAAATTCAACAATATATGAAGTGTAATATAGTGCAATAGTTTAAGAAGAGAAGAAATGAAGGGAGAAGTGTTTTTTTTTTTCTCTATATGCCCAACCTAACTATCCTTTCAGTTTTGCTTCCTTCACTATAGATTACTTTACATTATTGTACAGTGTTTCTACACTGTCTTATTATACATTTACCAGCCACTAGGAAAAAATTCATTTTAATACCATATAGATTTTTAAGGTATTTAAAATATTAAATATACCTACGCAATGAATATCTTGCCATTCTTTATATTAAAGCCACAGATGTTTATTAATCAGTCATTTAGGATACATAAATAGGCCATGCAGGTATTAGATTCGGAAATAATTTGAGGAAATTTGCAAAGTGTTTTAAACACCTTATTCAAGGTCTCTAATGAACATACAAATTTTTCTCTCTCCTATGAGGTCTACTTATGGAAAGATGACGGCAAAATGAGGATTTTTGCAAATATCTTGTTAAACGTTAATTTTATGGAGGTTGCATACTATGTAATCATCACAAGACATTGTTAGGTTTATCAAGTCCCATAGATTATGGTGGGCAGAACATGCATTGTGAATGGGAGATTCTAGAACTTTGTTCTGTGTGTTGACTGGGAAGCCCAATCAAAAGAGATAATTGGAAAAACCTACATACAGATGGGAGGATAAAGTTAGAATGGACTTGAAAGAGATAGGGTGTAACGAGGGGGACTGGATATAACTATCTTAAGATAGTGATAGGGTGTAATGAGGGGGACTGGATATAACTATCTTAAGATAGTGATAGGGTGTAATGAGGGGGACTGGATATAACTAGCTTAAGATAGTGATAGGGTGTAATGAGGGGGACTGGATATAACTAGCTTAAGATAGTGATAGGGTGTAATGAGAGGGACTGGATATAACTAGCTTAAGATAGTGATAGGGTGTAATGAGGGGGACTGGATATAACTAGCTTAAGATAGTGATAAGGTCTATTGAAGTGGACTGGATATAACTATCTTAAGATAGAGATACATAGCGTACTGTTTTAAGTGTGTCAATGAACTATCTAGTTCCTAATACCATGCTTCCTATTTGCCACATGTTAAACTATTGGTTGGTTTTAATACATCCCTGTAGTCACCATAAAGGGCAAAGTAGTCTATTTCCTTGGTGGCTTTTAGCACATTACAATACAGTACGCTACAGTACCTCTTCTATCTCTGGCAACAACCCAGCACCCCCACTTTCGCATGACTCTTGGGACACTGCCAAATAAACCCACTTCATTTGTCTTTCATAACATTCTATTCTATATCTGGATCTATTTCTCAGGCTGTGCCAAACTTTGATGTATCAAACACAAACTAAACATTTTGCCTCCTTACGTACTATTAATGGGCTTGTGACCTGATTATAGTGGACTCCAAACTGTCTGTACACTCGTCCCCTGGAGAAACACAAAATTCAACCAAAATCCTAGACAATTGGACTCAAATAATCCTATAATAGTAAATACTAGTTCCAGAGCTATTTGGAATATTTCTTAGCACACAATCGGAGACCTGGTGGTCTAGGGGTAAGGTGTCAGACTTATATGCTGGCGGCCGGGGTTCAATCCTCCGTCCCGGCAAAGATTTATCTGATTACCAAACCCTTCCTTCACCTCTGACAAGACATCTTGTGAATGTGGGGAGTGCCAGGCCTCCACCGTGGTTCGGATTCCACGTTAAACTGTAGGTCCTTCATTTCATCTCAAAATCACCCTACCATTACACATTAGCGTAAGTGCGTATAACCCGAACGGGTAGTAAGACGCGGTGCTGCTGCTGCTAATAATAATAATAATAATAATAATAATAATCTTAGCACACAAGTGTTTTGTTATTTTTAACTAAAAAATTTGTTTACAACACTCATCATTGAGAGTAGATACTTGAAGATATTATTTGACAGGTAAACCAATTATTGCCACTTCTGTGATCTGATCCAAGCCATCACTCTCACAATAAACTGGACTAGCGTTGATTGGGAGCTAGGGATCTGAATCTTGTTATCATATGGATACAAACCAAACAGCTGGTGAAGAAAAACTAAGTTTGTTTTTCTTAAATAAATTTATATCTCGTCTTTATAATATTGATACAGTTAAATAAAATATGGTCGTTTTTTAAAATACGATAAAATTTAATTGTTAGTAAATTTTCCCCATAGTTGGTTCTATCTTTGTTGATCCCGTAGCACAAAAGACTTAGTTAAGATGTAGCATATTCATGCTGTAACAAGTAGTCAACATGAATATTTAACCAGAGGGGTAGTCCCAAATGTAACAGTGCCAAATATTTTCATTTGTTGGGGGGGGGGGGGGGGGAG